>JAYMSP010004401.1:0-15000 GCA_036897095.1 Plantago elongata
TATAACCAACACCATCAAGGCGTGGAGTACATGAAGTACTTGGTTTGGGAAATCAAGGAAAAGCTCCAAGGTTATTTTGAGTACATGAAGTACTTGGCTTTAGAGCCTAGGGAATAACTCATGGGGGACAATTAGTTGGGAACCATTTGTTTGTAAGGATCTTAGAATAGGATATATTGTAAGGTGAACTTAATTATCTGTTCTAGTGGATTCTAGGTCTCAGAAAGGCCGAAGTGTACTAGTTGGAGGATTACGCCACCTCCAGAAACCACTATAAGTTGTTGTGTTATTTACTTACTACATTTACATTCTAGCAACACACACACACACACACACACACATTATTACTGCAAAGCATATTAACGTTTTTTTATCGCTTAAAGTCTTCCGCTCTCTGAATCTAAGTATCAGAAACCCCCAAGGTTTCTGAGAAATATTGTTTATCGACAAAAGTTTGTAAAGACTATTCACCCCCCCCCCCCCTCTAGTCTTTACCTTTGCAGTTATCTGGACCTACAGAGTGAAACATATATGGGATGAAGGTGTGCTACCAAATGGGACAGTTCTTACGAGAAGATCTGGACATGAGCTTCGCAACAGATTGAACCGACTCAACATTAGAGATTGAAGTAGAAGCTCGGAATATGACTTGCTTTGAATGGTCTTTGTTGTTGTGTTTTTGTTGTTGTTGTTTTTGTTGTTTCTATTTATATTGCCAATAATAAACGAGTTGTATTGGAACTACACTTTTCTTTTATTGAATATGAACGAGATAAGAGGAAACATTACATAATACGAATACATACAAATTCAACCGAGGGTAGGAAATCAAACAAGTAGTACAATGAAAATATAATTTAAGTGGTCTTCCTCTAAATGTGCTCGATCAAATCCTTCTGCAGTGACTGGTGAGTGAGTGCGATGTGCATATCACGCCTAGTCTGCATGTATCCTTCAACTGAGTTAATTACTGAAGAGCATCTGGTGAATCGAATACCGAAAAACAAGTCTTCTTCTACTTCACTGAGGGTGTCTTTGTTGAATTCCTTAACATACTTCTCGTACGTTTTGGCCCGGAGATAAGTATGTCTTTCATCCTCAACGATCATGTAATGTAGACATATAAATGTATTCATGATCTTAGAAAGAAGAGGGATGGTTTTGGCCAAAAGGTTGCGGATGATGGTGAATCGTGCTTGAAGACAACCGAAAGCTCGCTCAACATCTTTTCTGACGGCCTCTTGTTTTTGAGCAAACTTGGTCTGTTTGTGAGTTACTGAATTTTTTATGGACTTCACAAATGTTGCCCATGCTAGATAAATCTCATTAGTTAGATAGTACCCCATGTTGTACCCATGATCGCTAACTTCGAAGATCACTTCCGGAGAAATACCGTTAAGAAGATTATCAAACACCGGTGAACGTGCAATGACGGTGAGATCATTGAACTTACCAAAAACTCCAAAGAAAGAGTGTCAAATTCATGTGCCATGTAAAGCGACAGCTTCTAGCACAAGCGCCGACTTACCACTTTGCCTTGGTATTGACCTTTCCATGCAATCAGCAGTTCTTTTATTCCCAATGCATACAATTGATCGAGCTAAGCATTCCTGGAAAGCCTCTTCCGACATTGATTGTGAGAAGTTGGTTGATGTCTTCTTCATTGACCCTTCGCATGTATGTTGGTGCGAAAATCGCAAGGGCAGGATCACAAAACTTGTTCAATGCAATCAAAGCAGAAGTTCCACTACACCTTGTGTATTCGTCAACTGCATATGAAGCTACACCATATGCGAGCATCCTCATCGCCGCCGTGCACTTTCGCAAGTTCGAGAGCGCTGGGCGACCAGTTGCATCTGGACCAGCCCTAAAGTAGCCTGGATCGTAGTCGGAGATTGTCTCCACGATCCCCAAATACAATGGCTTCGTCATTCTGAACATCCGGCATAATTGCTTTGGAGTGTATTCGCAGTCGTCGGCAAAGTAATCTTCTATCAATCTGCTGATGATGTTTCTCACGCTATCGGTTGATGTACGTGAAAGTGTGTTTCTCCTTGGACGGCCTTTGTGAAGAAGACTCGGAGAAGTAGTGTGGCATTGCAATCTGAAAAAATTGCATTGCCATTGCGAACTCATGAAGACATAATCGAATGACACTCTTTCGGATTTCGATTCCGGATCGTTCATCAACACTTAATCGGAGTGGTCTGATGAAGAAGACATTCACTAAGTGATATTTGAAATGTTTATTAAGAGTATTTTGAGTTTCAAAAAAGAGAGAGAAGGGTGAAAGTTGAGGTGTGTAGAAATATATGAAGTTTGGTGTCTATTTATAGATCTAGAAAAAATATGGTCGTTGATATTCTTTTTTAATGGATTTTAAAAAAAACGTGTCCCGTTCAGGATCGGACACGTGTCCCCAACCTAGTGGCTGGGGAAAGAGTCGTTTGGGACCGGGCCACAATGTGGCCCAGCCCCAAACGTTCACTCCATCGGTTGCAAAGCAACCAACCAATAGAGTTGAGGGGGAGCGACCGCAACCAACGACCGTCCATTGTGGGCGGTCTAATATGGAAATAATGCCAGACATCATACCTACACTATCTATGTACTAGCTCAAGTATGTTATTTAGCAACTTATTTTAAAGACGTATGATATAATAGTTTAAGTTCGTTATTTAGCATAGACAATAATGTGGTATTAAGAAAATAGAACCCGATATAATACCTCAGGAAGTGTGGGATGCATTTCTTTCCTTTCACATAATACCGGGATATTTGCAATATTGGTCCTCTAAGTGGAGCTCATTTGCTAATACGGTCCTATTTTTTTCATATTTTAAAAAAAGGGACAAAATGGATGTTCTGGCCTCTTTCTGGCAAATTGTCATTGTGTTTTTTGCCCTCCTCTTCATTTGATCCTTTCTTATTGCACATTTTTAAAAATTTTATATTTTCCAAAGTTACCCCAAAAAATAATTTTAAATAGCTCCAAATACGTATGTCCTAATATACATATATTAACAATATAATAACAATTAACCCTTTTATTTTTTAAAATTATCTCCTTATTCCCCAAATGAATTAATTAACAAGAAACCTAATTAACTCCATTCTTTCCCAATTCACTTTCTTCTCCAATTCACTTCTTTTTTTTCATTATCATTCATTTCTTTCTCAATATGAATTATTTTATTTTTTGAAACGGAAGTATTACAAATACTCATTATAAACACCTATACCAACACCTTTTTACTCCCAAACCACCTTATGACTCCATCAGGATTCGAACCAAGTACCTCTTCCTTACCACTCCACCTACATTCCACTGCACCACCTTATGCCTCGCTCATTCTCAATATGAATGAAAATTCAATTGAGCATGAACTCGAATCATAAAGGGACAATTCAAATCTGTCTCTTCTCTTCTTTCTTTTATGGAAGCATCAATGAAGCTTCGATGGAAATTCTACCTCGAGCTTCTATGGATGCTAACTCGTGAGCTTCCATGGCAAATCTGCCATAGAAGCTCTAGATTAGGGTTTCCATGGCAGAATTTGCCTAGTTTAGAGCTTTCATGGATCTTCGCCATGGGAGGTCGACTGGATCTCCGGCGAAATGGTCGAAGCTTAGTTGGAGTTCAATTTTATTTATTTTTTAATAAAGATTTTCCTGTCGAATTTAAAATGCGTACTTTGTTAATTATTGAAAAATGTGAGATTAATTTAGAACTTATTTTGGTGGTGGTGGTGGTGCCATGATATTGGTGGAGGAAAGGTGGTAGGGTGAATTTTGAATTCTTAAATATTTTGAGATTTTTTATAAAAATTTAAAATTTTAGGAATTTATGTATAAAAATGAAACTTTTAAGACTTATTTCTAAACTTTCAGGGATTATTGTGTGGTCATCGGTTCGACCGACCGCGACGACCGTTGGAGCCGGTTCGATCGGCCGTCTATTCAGCTACTTCATCCTTCAATTCAATGACCGAGTGAGCTGGCCCACCCCATTTTTTTTGGTTATATTTATAATTTATTAAAAATATATAATATAAAAATTATACTGATTTTCATGATTTTTTGTTCTATACAAATAGAGACCACTCTTGACTATATTTCGATTATTTTGATTTTACGACTTTTAAACGTGTATTTGAACTTTAATAAAATAAATTTTAAAATTAGTTTTAAATATGTAATTTGATTAATTTCAACTTATAAATACTTTTAAAATATGTTAAACATGCTTAAAAAAATAAAAAAGAAAAAAAAGAAAAAATAGCACTATTCATAATCATTCGAATGATTTATTAGATTAGATTTTCGGTTGTAGTGATTATCAGAGTAGTCATTATTAATTACCGTAATTATCATATTTAAGTGGATAATCCATTGAAAGTGGTGTTATATGGTCCTGGGGACCATAATAAGCTGTTAGTAGACCAATTTTTCCAAATCTCCCCATAATACCTCAGGAAGAGAACCCGACAAACCCATAAGCCCTTAATAATTCATCTATAACAATTTTCAACTCCATTACTATTCACGTACTATGTGTTCCTATTCATTATACAACAAGTCTATGTGGTAATAATATACCAATGGCGGAGCCACGGAGGTGTGTTTGTAAGAGGTAGATTACAAACTCTAAATACATTCTTCGTTCCTTCGTTCCATACCTCGGTCTAATATTTCCCACTTACCTTTGTAAATTCAAACCTTTTCAATTTTAAATATAAATTAATCTTAAAAAGTAAATAAAATTTGTTACACTCTTAGTTAGGAGAGAGGGAGTATTAATCAACTAGTCACCATTCACACCATAACTAAACAAATTTGAATCGGTACAAAGCAAATAAGACATAGTTAATTGTTGTCCGACATAGAGATAATCATAAGCTAAAATAATTGCATGTTCTTTATAAAGTTTTTGCGACAATAAAATACAGCTCGGTTGGTAAGACGCTTCCCATAATTTATAGGTTAGGGTCAAGTCACCTCATCTTGCCGTTTAAAAAGAAAATCAAGTTTTCTGACCTAGCCAAATACCAAACGCGAAAACTCACTAGGACTTCTCTATTTTCAGGTCAGCTTCGTACCGACCTGAACACAGGTCATCGTTAGATGATTTGTAGGTACGATCACATAAATTATTTTATTATAATTATATATTAAAATGAATATATGTATGTATTATTATACCCCTATTCAAAATTAACTAAATTTAATAAATATTAAATATTAACATATTACAACCATCATTTCCAGAGGATTAAACCTAAACTCGAAAACCAAAATGCATGTTCGTCATCTTCATTTAGAAACACTCAAATTTCTAAGATATATTATTAATAAAAAAGATATCCCTGCCGTAGTCCTATGTCTGTGCTTTCTGTTAACTTAGTAAGCTTCTGCTGAAGCTAGGGCACATCATCCACCTAGAACCAAATAGAGAAAAGTCACTTCTCCTTCATGCCGCTTTTTGAGAAGGTAAGATTCATCCTCTCTTTTTCAAATTTAATTTCGAAAATTGGGGTAATGAGTAAATAGAAACGAAATTGGAGGAAATTGGGTAAATTGTTTGATTTCATGTAGAGTATTTCTTTACTTGTGTAGCAGTATCGCTGTTAATAGACATAATCTTCTCGTACATGTGTTGGCGTGAAGGAGAAGTGTATAGAAGATTGTCTAAATGTTGTTAATTATCTCCAACACTCCAATCCAGTTTATGCTGCAGTAGAGCCGGTTATTGACGATATCAGAAGTCTTATTTATGTTTTTAGTTATGTTAATTTTGCCTTTGTGCCTAGAGTTTGAATATGGCTGCTCATGATTTATCTCAGCAAGTTGATGGAGATGTTAATATAGCAGCTTGTAGCTTTTTGTTTGTATTGTACTTGACTTGGCCTTTGACTTTTGCTAATGGAATTATTAACTGTTGGACTCAAATAAAAAGACAAATATATAGCAGTCCTCAAGTATAAGCTCTAATCAAAATTAAAGTAGTTTCCTGTGACTAACTATATGTTATAGTTCCATATACTTGCTTACACTACTGAGCTTTCATCTTACCTTTAAATAAACATATAGTTAGTCAAAGTACTCTAGTCTTTTCTATAAAAGTGTAGTCTTACAAGTGTTAGATTAGTTAATAGCATAATTATAGTATAAAACTTCACCTTCCTCTTTTAACTCTTTCAGTTTAAATACTAGAAGGTACCTATTTTCTGTAACTGTACAAGCATGTTTCATGCTTAAGTTGCTTCTTAAGTAGAATAAAATATTACTCCTGTGAATGAGACTGGAACTAGAGGATATAACTATATTGTAACTTGATGATTGTTAATGATTGATTACTAATTATAACATCTTATCACTCCTTACATTCTATCTGATAGTCTCAGGTAATGTCGCTTCTTTTGTAAGGCCCCGGTCTGGTCCGGACGTCAAGGATTGTGCCGAACATCCAAATACATAAATATATCGAAGTAATAATTATTACAATCCCAAATGTACTTAATAATTTGATAGATAAAACACACATCTATAAGATCAGCAGCGAAAACAGTCCAGAGTCCGTCTGTCTGCCTAGCTACCCTGTCCTCTCCTCGTGCTCAAAACCTGGGAAATCAGTATCAGGACAAGGAGAGTATCAGTCGTAAAGACTCAGTGAGGATAATCAAGCATGCATGAACATGAGTATGAATGCAGTAGTACAGCAAACCAACACAACACGCTGATCAGGCAGTTTTAAACAGTGGGGAAACCGTTAACAGTCAGTTAGTGATCATAGCACATGAAAGGTGCCAGATTTACAGTATTGGCTAGACGGAACTGATCAGGTATCGGTCTTTCAGTGGCGGCGTGGCCGCGAGTGAGAGCTGCTTTTTATGACAGGCACGACCCATCACAACTCTATAAAATCCAGACCGTTTGAATGGATGTACAGTCAGTAGTGCCCGAAAAGATAGCGCTGCAGGTGGCATCACCCAGCTTCAGTAACAGTATGTCGACAGAGTCGACCAGTGCGGTTTCCCAAATTTTTCAAAACAGTGTGTGGTTGTTTTTTTAGGAAAAACAGTTTTCGTGCAATGCAGTTCATGAGGATTAGTAAACAGGATCAGTAAAACAGAATCAGGGTACAATATCAATCAGTAACTGGAACAATAGAATATCAAGTCAATACAGGTAAGGTATCCCTAAGTACAGGTCATCTACAGTTATACAGTTAGAAATCGAAATCAGTAATCGAGTCGGAGTCAGTCGGTCGTCGTCGAGCGGCCGCAGTCAGGATTAGACAGTCAAGCACATAAACAGGAATAGGTATGAAATTGCAAGGAATGAACAGTATCAACTTTCCCATAGCCGGATGCCGAAAGCTCGTAATCACTCACCGTGGATATCATGCAAGTTATGCGACTTCGTAATTCCTGATAAATAAATAGACAATACTACTTAATTCCAATGCTAAATAATTAAAAGACACCCGACAATTTCCCCAGAACAGTCAAGTAGAGCTAATTAACTAACGACTACGCTTAGTATAATAAATAATCTTACGAGGTGACGAGACGCACACAACTCGACATAATTAGGTTTAATACTTAACTTTAATTACAACCTAAAGATATGACGCGCAAGTAGTTAATTTAAATATTAACTGACCGGCCGACTATTTAATCAGATTCTCACTACACTCACTCCGTAATTAAATATTAACCGATCTGCCTTTTAAAATTCTAGCCTCAAAATTTACCAACCAATTACGACTCCTTGACTTCGTAAGCTATCGACTACTGATAACTAATATTACTTAAGCAAGAATCCACTAAGGAAGGACCTAACAGCTCAGTATTTCCTACTGTCATCTCCATTACACATGCATTTCATTCCAATAAGTTTAACTAGATGCCTAATAATGAAATGCGTCACTACGGTGACAATACGAATAAGCAGACAGCAATTCATCTTAATTTACACAGTATAGCCAAAACTCAGACGCAAGCAATCAGTCTGCAACCTGCGGTAACTAGCCTACAGTCGACGGCCTGTCGACAACTATCTATCTCAGACACGCGATACACAGTATGCAATATACAGTATTAGCTACACTATGTAAACTAAAACAGCTACATAATTCATCTCCTTTTTCCCAAAATTCGATTATAACAAGAAAAAGGAACGGCACTAACCGAGCAGAATGCGAGCACCTGGGTAGAAGAAAGGCGAGCAGAGTCGGCAATCGAGGTGGTGGTGACGGGGCAGCAAGAGACTGCAATAATTAACCACTCAGTTTCCCATTCCGTATTCGAATAAAATCGAAAAGGCGGGATACTTACCGGAAAAATTGGTCGAGTAAACGACACTTAATCCGGCAAATGAGGGCGGTTGAGAGACGGTGGGGCACGGTGGTGGCGTGAGGCCGCCAGTGGAAGAGGAACAGTGGAACAGACAGGAGAGTGAAAATGTGAGAAGAAGGTGGAATGAGCAGGTGTGGGGAGAAATGGAAGGCGGGCTCGGCTATATATAGCCGAAAGGCGGCGCGCAATGCCGGCGCCGGCATCCGCCTTCGTGCCGCGTGTCCGGGCATGCGTTTCTCCTCCGATGCGCTTCGCTTACGTGCTATTTCCCTGCGTGACGCGTGTGCCACGCGTCCGGAGGGGTATTTTGGTCTTTTCCCATGCGGCGGCTGGTGACGCTTAACGGAGAAGAAAGGGGTGACCGCCATTGTTGAACTGAACGGAGAAGAAGAAGGGGAAAAGGAGAGAAATGGACACGCTGGGGAAGAAGGGAAAAGAAGATGGCAGGGGCATTTTAGTGATTCTGCCATTATATACACCTGGCTTCTTCTGGATCCCAAATGGTTCGTAAATAAATTCCGAAAAAATATAAAATCGATTCCCGGGCGATAATGAAGACGAACTAAAGCCATATAAAATTTAAAATAAATATTTTTATTTTATTATTTTTATTATTATTTTATTAATCAAGTACTAATTTAATACTTATTCGTAATTAACTGGCGATCGTAACCGGCCGTTAATTTCCAAATTTGGCTCGTTGTTAAAAGTCAAATATTCGCACTCATCAAGTTAGTAGCCACTGATCAGTTAAAATAATAATATTAATATCGTATTAAAATTTTGCGGTTCTTACATCTTTAGTAGTGAATTATGGACATATCAGATATCTTCTACATAATAGTTTTTGAATTTAGTAATAATCAGCATTTGGTTTTGTGGTTATTGTACTAGTGGAATTTGTATTATGTGCTTTTTGTCTTGTGTGAATTGTATTATGTGGTTTCAGAGTAATGGTGGTTGTTACAGAGCAGTCACTCCTGATTTAGTGTTTATAAAGCTGAATGAGATGTCCATTGTAGTTTTTCGTACGACATTTTGAATTCGATTCTTCTGTTTGAGTATGAATCTTGTTTGTAGCTAAGATATGCATGTTTATCGTTCTTGTTACAATATTTTTAGTGTTGTTCTGATAGTATATGGGTATTCCATGTTTATTAAACTCCAACTTGGACCAAGTGTTTATCGTGAAGACATGATTTAGATCGTTCTTTGAACCTGGAACTATGTTACAGGATCTATTAGGTTAAGTTGTGTAGTTGGCCCTCTTACTCAATTAATTGATTTCCTTGTTATCATGACTTGATCTACTGTGTGGCAAAATAGAGATAATAAGTTTTTTAATTGCTTAAATGATTTTTACTTAAATATGATTTTGTATTTGATTCAGGTTATTTGTATCGATGGCACCTAAACGAAAGGGTGCTCCTGCACCAACTAAGAAAGTAGCCAAAGCACAGAAGGGCCCAACACCCAAGGAATTGGCACAGCTACATGCAAAACGAAGGTCCATGTTGGATACCATTAAAGCACTGCCCGAAAAGGGTGTTGATGTGGAACCAAAAAGCTTCCCCTTTTTGGATGAAGCTTATAAGAAATGCAAGTGGGATAAACTCTTTGATCCCCCAGCGTACTACCATCGGAACACAGTGATAGACTTCTATGTTGCACTTCCGGATATCTCATTTGCCGGCAAAGTTACTATGGGAGGCTCTAAGGTCCCATTTACGAAAGAAGTCATAAATGACTTCTTCGGATTGCCCAACTTTAGGCGTAAAGCTTCTGAGGAGTCCGAGTCCGAGAGTAATGTAGACGATGCTTCTGACTATGATTCTAATGATGATTCCGAAGTTGATGAATATTATAGCATTAGAGAGTGTATCGATTGGGATCATGTCTTAGAAACTATTGGCATACCGGGTACTATTTGTCAAAGAGCAAAGGATGGGTCAAGATCCCTAAAAACGGAACAAGTGAACTTTAAAGGTAGGATTTCGCAATAGTTTGTTCACTTCAGCTTGATGCCAAGCTCGAATCTTTCACACTTCAGGGAATATAGGTGCCTACTCATCTATGCATTGTTGACTGGTCTACGGATTGATGTAGGCAGACTTGTATTCTCTCAAATCAAGTTGGAATCCCAGATCTTAATGAAGGAGGGTTCTACAAAGAAGGATAGTGAAAAAGGTACCGGACAAAAAAGGTACAACATTATTTTCCCTTGTTTGATTACTGCTCTGTGTAAGGGAAGTAGGGTACCTCTTGGTAAGGGTTTGCAGCCTCGTAAAAGCTCGTTGTCAAACCAAATTATAAAACAAATGCGGGGTGAAGAACAAAATAGTAGAGGCAATGTGGTGGTGAATGCGGTTGATAAGCAAGTTGGTGGAGAGGATGTTGATAATGTGGCTGATGACGAGCCCGAATGGTTCAAGAGGTATCGGCTTGTTCAAGAAGCACATAGTAAAAAAGATTGTTGGGACTCTTGAGATATTGGCTAGTCATTTGGGAGTCGAGATTTGTACTCCTGTTCGGTCACCATTGGCTCGTAACGATGATGGTACTCACGCTGATGATCATGATACTCATACTACAACAGCTTCTGGTGATGATGATGATGATGGTACTCACGCTGATGATGATGATACTCACTCTGATGATGATGGTACTCACACTAAAACAACTTCTGGTGATGATGATGGTATTGCATCTTCTAATGACGAGGATGGTGTTCATGTAGCTTCTAATGACAAAGATGAAGGCGGCTCAACTTAAAATTTTAGTTCATCGTAACCTCTTATCGATTATCTTTTGATGTTATTGACTTTGGATAATTATGTGTAGTTTAATTCGTATAATTTCTGTTGGACGCAACATTTGACAATACATTATGTATTTTTGGGTGAATTCGATGATAGGATGAAATTTTGTAATGCAAATTTTTCGGCTATTCATTCTTGAGTTTTCTCGCTATTTGGTGTTATGGCTTACGGTGGATTATTTTCCTACAGTGACATGTAAGTTATTATTTGTGTTCATGTTTTCGCGTAGTATTTATTGGGTTGCAGCAACATAAGTTACTATAAATCCTCACGGCCAGTCTGATGCTGCATAGCAACCTATTAGTTGCCACAGCAACAGTTACTACAAATCCTCACTATTAGTTCGGATGCTGCATGGCATCCGTATTGTTGCTGCAACATTCGCTATACAGGCTTACTACATGTGTAGATGATGCATGGCAACTCATTAGTTGCCACACCATTGCTAATTGGCATCATGAGCATTATAATAACAAGTATGGTAACATTTGATTTGCCGCACGACATTTGTTCTTTTGTCACAACGATTTTACATATAATTGATCATCACTGTCAAACAATCTTTAAAACACTTGCCCAACCACATAATATTTTGAAGACAGTATCATGAAAGATATACGTTGTCCAAAATGTAAATCTCATTATATGATTATCAAACAAATGTCAGAGTGCAAAAGGTAATTGGAGTTTGGTAAAAAAAAGTCTACGACAAACATAAGTATTCAAGTATATAGCCTAATTGAAATTGTCATCTCGAATGTACTTGGTTTTTTCCATGATTCTAAATTTATTCCAATGGCTCCATGACAAGATCAATAGGAATTGTTTCCCTCCCGTCATCAATGTATTCCTTCACGAAGGATCTTACGACATGAATATCGTTAAGAGTTATGAACTCACCCCCAGAAACCGGTTGACCTTTCAACTTCGGAACATAACCCTCCTCATCGTGAAATATTGACCTTTTTGCATTGATCTCCCTCAACAAGATATCATTTGTTATGAACATTGAATCACATTTGTCAATAGTAATTGTCTCCCACTTACATTCTACGATAAATCTCACCACCATCCTGCAAATATCAATATGAAATAAATAAGTGTAAAAAAATAATCTAGTTTAGAAAAAAGTTACATATGCAGTCAACTCCCCCGCGGTCAATCTTGTTTAGTGCACTCTTGTAGATCAACGTTGCCAGTTTGTATCGTGCCGATAATAACTCACGTTGTATGATTTCAGTGTTCATCAAATTAAACAAATGTAAATGACTAGTATCAACCACATATATAGAAACACAAACGCATTCCGAATTACCTTGCCTAAATTTCTTGTGACAGCTCCTGGATACAACATCATAAGACTCACGTATAAACCACAGTTATCCCTACAAGTGGCAGAGATTATTATTCACTGCCTCCATACATTTAATTATTATGTGTGTAATTAAATGTAAGCACAATACAAAACATACCCATCATTTTGTTGAACAACAGTTTCATCGAGCACATATTGGAATTCCTCCCAATAAATATTCTTGAATGGTTGGTCTTGCCAGAGTCTAGAAACGGCCTCGCAACGTCGTACCTTTAAAGATTAATCATTGAAGTTAGGCATCGATTTATTTTTAGATGTAGGTAATCACATTTTAAGATTTTTTGTGGCGGCAATAAAAGAGATGTCGTGCGGTAATAAAAAAATACAGAAATATTCGTCAAAAAGAAAATCAACTGACCATTTCTCGTACTAGTTGTCGTCTATGCGGATTGACAACCTTATTTCACATAGTGTCTGCAATTATAAGTTGCTTCTTGGGCAAGTCGATTGTCACTAGGAACCAATGGCTACCATCACATATAAGAATGCTTATCGATTCGCAATCAACAGTAAGGCTACGAAATTTGTGCTTACTCATATCTCCAAAAACTATCTTATTTATATATCTATCATCTTGATTGGTGGTCAAGGCGAGTTGTTGTTTCATACATTAGAAAATACATTCATCATTTCTACAAGTTATGGATTACTAATATAGATAGATTGAAATCAAAACTAGTAGCAATTATTACATAAAGAAAATCCTTACACTAAAAAGTTGTGGAAATGTCCAATGGCTATATGTATTTTCATTCGATTTTTCTTCCGCCCAAATTATGTATGCTATACAATCGAGTACCTGAAATGAAGAGCATGTTGATTTATAATTATTTCAAATATTGAACATTGACTTCAATTATAGTTATGAACTAGGAAAAGATCAAAGTTCTTACATCTCCGGTAAACCAATTTGGTGGCTTCATGGTGCATATAGTGGATCGAGACATCATATAAAGATCGTCGAACAATACCAATATTGTGCTATTACATGAGTTATAGGTTAGAAAAAACTGACAAGACATGAATAAGAAGAAGAAAAATTCCCTTCAAAAGCAATAATAATTTAAAAGTTACGTACCTTCTAGTAAATGACTCGTTAAAGATATACGAAGTAACCAATTCATCATCGGGCATGTCTTTGCTAATGATGTCAACAAAGAGATCTAATTGGCCCAAATGTTGATTGTTGGGGTGAACTATATCATGTAGCTCACATTAATCAAAATCGAGTCTCACCGGCTTGATTTTGTCATACAAATGCACCCCATGGGTTGACTCCTTTCCAAGACCACTTGTAGTATTCAATCTATTGAAAAGTTGTTAGGGTTGCTTTTCAAATGCTTTTATTGTACCTCGTATTAGACCTAATTGATGTACCAGTAACTTCACAGTTTTAGTGAGTTGTTCCCTTCAATTGTAAGGGTGTCCCTTGAGGATCCTCTTCTTGTAGCTCTTTGTTGGTAATTCTTGAACAATGAAAGGTCCTTGGAGCATGTGTAACACATTATTGTATAAGTAAAATTATTGAGATGGGGTTTGTGCAATTAATAAAGTTGGAATATGGATGAAGTGTTATAGATAAAGAGGTACTTACCTTATTCGCAACAGTTTCGTTGTTATAATATGAGATTATCCGAGTAACATCGTTTTGGTTCAACTGTGTTATGATGGGGCTATGCCACATTATGATCTTGCCAATTAGGATATGAATCAGCAACGAGTGCAACATGGATTAACTATAATTGTAATGGTGTGTTTAATATTAGTGATTACGAAATACGCATTAGAAAACAAAAAATAACAATAACAATATATTTACCTCAAGCAACATGACACATCCTGCAACACTTTTATGTTTCCCCTGCTTGTAATCACGAATCTCTGAAACTAGTGTATTTAACACTAAGCTATTCCAATTGTATGTTCTTGCTTGACTCGAATTCACCATGATTTCAAGAAAGTCCAAATTGATTGAACTCTTGTGTTGGGGGAATAACATAGTCGTGAACACCAATAAAAGGTACATAACCTGGGGGACGCAATTATCAAGTAAGTGCTCAAATCAAATCAAATTAATTGTATAAATATCAATGGACATGACAAGTAAAAACATACCTTTAAATTGTCCACAGCTTCGCCACTTTTGCACATGTTAATAAGGTCAGTCCTCAACCTATTAACTTCATGGTTGCCTTTGTTAAACAACTTTCAGTACGACTCCCTTCCAATTTTTGAATTCCTTTTTATGTTCGGGACGGGTACATTGCTTCATGGCAGCGCCACACAAAAATTGATTGTACTACCTGATATCTGGTAAACTGTTCCTCCAACATGCAGTACTCTACTTTCGGGTAGAATTTATCAACCAAGGTCTTCAACAGTCTATTATCTAGTGTGTTAATTTTGAGCTCAGCGAAAGTACCAAATTTAAGACTACGGATATCTT
>JAYMSP010004402.1:0-16330 GCA_036897095.1 Plantago elongata
TATATATATATATATATATATATGAGTAAAATTAATTCATGGCTGAGATATGAATTCCTTTCTTGTAGCTTCAACGCAGAATGAAGATTGCTGAACTCAAACAAATTAGCACAAAGGCCTGATGTTGTTGAGGTATGAAGTAACCTTTACCGTTGCATGATCTGTCATTACTAATTTATTCATTTGCGTGGTTTGTGATTAAGCTGTAGCTGTCAGGATTCCCTTGTGTATGTATCAATTGATGCATGATCGATGCTTATAAAGTGCTCCAGTTGGTTGTGATGGTTCAATTGCTTTTAACCTGTTATCTTGTTGATGTGCATTACTTTTCACTGCTATTATCCATTTCTCAACATGCGCGGGCTACATTTACTTCAAACTTGATGTGCTTTCATTTTTTGTTTTATGTTTTTTAAATCTTTTTCCTATGGTAACAAAAAAGTACACATGCGTGTCATATACTATGCTTTGTGTTTTATTTACCAATCTTGATGTCCGTCTAGGTACTATTTTGCTTAGTCGCGTTGTTGAAAAGAAAATTAATTCACTCATAGCAATTCATCTTTCTCGCTCAATAGCCCAATATGTCTGTATCATCTGTTGTAAGATTTTCTTCCTCGTTGATGATTTAGGAGTTCACCCTATTTTTGAGGCTGCGGGCAGCGATCCTTTGCTTTTCTCACCCTATAAGTATTTTATGATATTTATATAATTTTCTAGAAATGTTGTAATACCATACAATAAATATAAAAGAAGAGTCCACACTCTCCCCATAAGCAAGGAAATAAAGATTGAGTATACTTGTTATATTGTTTAGTTTTGGTATTTAAGATTATCTTCAGTAATCTTATTTGGACGGTAGATTTAAGTAAATTATAGACCTACAAATAGCAAACTTAATATTGTGTTCTCTTTAATTAAAATTTACTGAACTGAATTGGACTGAACTGAACTGAAGTAAGGTATAAATTATAACTAAACCGAGCCGAACTGAATTTGATTAAACTGAACTGAAGTGATTTTCACTTGAAGAGAACATAACCTAATTTTTCAATAAGGTTTTCTGGCTTGACTTTTACGATGCACGCATATTTAGCAGGGCAGGATAAAATGTTACAACAAGAGCAGGAAAAATTTATAAAAGCAACACATTTTTTGTCGCATCCCGTCTGTATGTGGGCAGAAGTATTATAACACTGGCCTGTGTGGCATAATATTGGGATTCCTCACGCAAGCACTCAGTAGGTAGCTACCAAATATACCGTCCGGTTCCATTTTTTTGGGGCTGGGCGGAGCGGGTGCATGCTCGAACACAGTGCAATTACCTAGGATTACTTCTTATGATTCTCCCAAGGCAGTTATCCTTAGGCCTTGTATGGGGTAAATACATCACTGGACTGCAAGGATTGTACTGCTGAAGCCTATAATTCAATTAATCATAACATAAGAACACACTCAAATCAAAATTAAACAGAAGCCCTTAATTAATTGTGGATCAGACTCTAAACAACTCACTCATAGTTCAATAGAAAATAGTGAAGAAAGATGGAAATTTCAAGCTTCGCCAGATCATTTCCCGGGCATAGTCTGCTTCCACCACCAAATGGGAGGAAATTTCCTGCTTTTGGTGTAAACCCCTGCATACAGAATACCATCAAATGAACATGACATGACATAAAACATCCATCGATCTCAACAAGATGAAGAAATACATGTAACTAAATCTATCTATAGTATATGGCAAGATAGCTGCCTCTCAAGACTCACATTCCATCTAGAAGGGTCAAACTTTTTTGGTTCCGGATATACTTCCGGATCATAGTGAACGCTCCTAAACCACACCAAAACCTTCCATCCCTTGGGAATTGTATAACCTGACACACAAAAACTAATAAAGCAGGCCTCCGTGCAAATTTAGATGGATATGTGACTTGTTGGCAGGTAAATCTATTCATATACCAATATAACTAACATGATTTAACTGCAGTGCAGGTGCAGCATACATACCACAAATATTGACATCTCTATTTGCCTCTCTGAATACAGTCAATGAGAATGTAATGAGACGAAGCGTTTCATCTATTACCTGACACACAGTTAATTTCCAAAACAATTAATTTCATCATTGTAAATTTGTAATACTATAGCTACTTCTCAATTACATATGTAATAACTAATAACAAGCAGACCACATACCATGGAAAGATACTCCATTTGTCGTACTTCTTTCAGTGTCAAACCTTTATGATCAGCCGCCCTGTTTCGCACAATTTCTTCTTGCTCAATCTGAATACATTTATTATCATTTAATTTATATGATAGATAATTAATGCACACTGAGTTACTTTAACTACTATAAATATATATGCGGTTGGTTCATACCTTAGCCTTTTTAAAGATGTCAGGATGGTTCTGTAAAAGAACGGTCGCCCACATAGTGATATGTCCTGAAGATTCATGTCCTGCATTTAGGTACATAACCAACACATCAATGATTTCTTCGTCTGTCAAGCTTCTACCATTCTCATCTTTCGCATCCAAAAGAGCATCCATCATGTCCGATGTCACTGCTGGAGCCCTCTCTCCCCTTCGTCTAGTTACTATGGCTTGGAGAACTGCCACGAGATTCTTACGCGCCTAAGAAGCATAAACCAATTTAGCACAAATAAATTAATCTCAAGTGCATAATTTGAATGAAGTAGTTAAAAGGATATTTTATATTTTTATATAATAAAATAAATCACCTTAAGTGCTTTGTGATAAGCAAATCCTGGTATATTGATAGCCATAGCGCGAACACCATAGTTAAGGACAGTGTACTCCCTCTCCAAGGCCTCCATGACATGTTCGCTCTCGGAACTCAAAAAAATATGCATAATTATCCGAAATGTGAGCTTGCGGAGTTCAGTTAGAAACATAATAGGTCCCATCCCAGCCCATTTTTCCAAAGCGGTGATGACATTGTCTTCGATATATTTGAGATACAGGGACAAGGCTTCGTTACCATTTACGGGTGCAGCAGTTAATTTGCGTAACCATCTATGCTCTTGATCGGAAATGCCAACGAAGGATTTCCTCCCTATAAGATTTTGTGTGGAAATAGGCCAGCCAGGTTTGAAGGAATCGTCGTCGGTGAGGATTTTACGGCATGCTTCAGGCGTCGTGACAATGATGCTGGGGTTTCCGAACATGTGCGCTTTGTATAATCCAGTACGTCCAAACCTGGGTTAATTAGTTAATAGCTAGTAATATTGAATTGATGATCATTATAATATTACAAACTGATGCCATCTCAATACTTTACTACCTATTAGTCATATTTGAATTACTTCCTACAATTTAATTACTATTCATTTAATTTTCTCAAGATGCCTTAATTGAACATTGTACATTCTTAAACAATCATATTACGATTATATCTGATTGATATGGTTGATCTAACTAATTTTAGTAGGAATAAAATTCAATATCTGCATACTCTTCTACAAAAAACACAGTTAACATAAATGGACGTTTAATGACCAAAGCTTAGAATTTCCAGTCTTGTATTCAAGCATCAACAAGTGAATTTTCTCCTCAATTCACCAGACAAGCACCATCAAACATCGATCATCAAGCGTTTTGAATTTTGAAAAAATAAATATATATATATATATATACTCCCTCCGTTCCGGATTCATCTTTCCGCAGGACCGAACCGGACAAATATTAAGAGACAATCCGCAGGACCGGACAAGTATTAAGAGACAATTGAAAAAAGTAGGAGAGATTGAGATAAAATAGGAAAACGATTGAATAAAGTAGAATAGATGGTGATAAAATAGGGGAAAAAAAAGTAAATAAAGTAAGATATAAATATTCTATTTCAGGATGATAAGATCAAGTTAAGACGGGTTAAAATGAAATACGATAAGATAAAGCTAAGATGAAGAGAGTAGAGAGTATAAGTGTGTGCGCGCGCGCGTAAGGAATAAATAGTAACTAAGTTTAATTGAGTTTTGAAAATAAATTATATAGGGGATTTTAGGGTTGTTCCAATATAGAGTGTAAAGTCAAAAATATTTAGGGGTTTTACAAATTATTTAATAATTTGAGTTTGGTTCCCTAATCGTTTACAAAGTTTATCTTTTGATTTGTATGAATTTTAAAAGATATTTAAGTTGATGGTAAAAAATATAAAAGGTGATATGAAAGTAAGATAGTAAATATATAAAGTAGAGAAGAGAATGATAAAAAGTTAATAATGGAGATAGTAAGTTTTCAAAAAAATGAATGTTAAACTTCCAGAAAATTTTTTAAAATCATAAAAATTAAACTTTAAAAATCGACGGTAATATTATATATGAACAAATATAATGAGGACAAAAAAAGAGTAGGTATAAGAAGAAAAAGAAATTAAGTTGTAAATAGAAGTTGGATTAAAACGTTAATATTCCGATTCGGTTAAAGTTAACTTTAAAAATGAAATTATTATAACTTGTAAATTCAATATGAATGAAAACTCTACGAATCGGATAGCTTCAACTCAAAAACAAAAACCAGCTTAATGGGGAATTTGAACTCTAAGTATAGAGTAATTCCATCAATGGAACTTAAATGAACACTAATAATAAGTTTGATGAGAAATTTATTTAATGGGTCGCAAACCACATTACTATATATGTGTAAGAATACTAAAATAAATGGTTGACAACTCAATAAAATTACTAACTTAAGAAACTAAAAAGTTGTAACTTTAAAACTTCATTCGATTAGACTTCCAACTTTAAATTATACATGTCTAAATCCATGTTACAATTCTAAGTAAATAAAGTAGGAGTGAAGGTGTAAAGTATGAAAAAGAGTGAATAATGCAGGATAGATGGAGATAAAGTAGATAAAGTTGAAGATATAATGTATAAATTAAGAGAGAGATTTTTCATTTAAGAGATGAGAAGATGAAGTTGGGACGGACCAAAATGAAATACGGAAAGATGAAGCTGTGACGGATGGAGTATTAAATTCCCATCAAATGTGTATTAATGATAAATAATTTCATATTATAGACTCAAGATCATACATTTTTCTATACATGTTTACTAACAAGATTCAAGGACAACAAAGCGTAGCTCAGTTTGTAAGACGCTTCAACCCAACCAATAGGTCAGGGGTTCGATTAAGTTAGTAACGTTACATTTCCTCGTTTCGGGGGGAGGGGGGTGTTGAGGGTTGGTGGTAACATATGATATTATGTTTGTAAAATAACAATTTTTGTGTGTACATACCACCACATGTGGTTGCTGGAAACTAGGAAGGGATCTGCCAGATGCTTTCGATCTTCCTTCAACTTTCTTGATCTATAAAGGGTGGCGATGGTGGGGTTTGACATTGGCGAGAAACTCTCATCGATTTTCTCTCTACTTTCTTGATCCATAATGAACAATGACGTGTGTGTGGGTGGGGGGAATGGTCGTATCATGAAAAATTAGGTTTGGAGAATAATAAATTATGTGTGCGCCTGTGGGGTGGGGGTGACCACATGTCACGGCGGGAGTGGGGTGGGGGGGGTCTCTCTTCGGTCTTCTTCTTTATTTTCTTGATCTTCGTAACGGGCCGGGCGGGATGGAAAAAATCGGAACATTTGAAAATATATTTTTAGAATAATAATTTATGTGTGCGTGGTGGGGTGACCACATACCACAGCGGGAATATTGGGAACTAACCCTCTATATTTATTGTGTTGTATACTTTCGTATTTCTCGCGTTTGAAGGATATTCTATCTTTTCAAACGTGTGTCTTTTTACTCAATTAACAGGCCGAGAAAGGTGGGGCCGATTAAAAAAGCCTCTATGTTAGGATGAGTTGTAATTATATATTTTTTATAGTTATCATAAGAAATTTAATGATATAGTATTTGATGAAAATGATTATTCAACACCATCACGATCAACGTTGTTTACACGTAAATTTGACTTTCTTATTTTTTAATTAATTTATTATGTTCTTCTTTTTATTTATTATTAAAAGTGAATTATACCGTGGCATCTTCACGGGTTAATACTAGTTAAAATTAAGAAGATGAATGATTTATAAAAAAAATTAATTATTTTATAAAAAAAATTAGGAGTATGACTAATTTGTAATTATCCCATTACATATATTTATTGTAGCTAGCTAGCAAAGCTGTTTTTTAGAATTTTTGGCTTTGGAACTTAGACAAACTTACACTACATACTTTAAAATTATAATGAGCCTATAGAATATCTATAAACACAAAAAATAATTAAAAATACTAAACAATATTTTACAAAAGTCATTTAACACTCAGGTGCATTTCGTTATTAAAGACTCCGTTATTCGAATCAACCACTGTCAGAGAATAGGGGGTGTTTGGATGGGGATTTTAATAACCCCATTTGGCTCGATGAACAGTGATTTGGCCTAAAATACACTTAAAATAACTCATTCAAATGTCCATCCAAACATAATTTTTACCAAAATCCATCCAAATGCCCACTCAAATGTACATCCAAACAGCCACTAGAATACTCCTACCTACGAAGTACTAATTAATTAATTAGCTTTAGAAATACTACTCGTAGCTACTCGAATCTTTGCTTTTCAAGATTGTTACAAACAGAAAAGGACAGGAATGGAGTGGACAGGCACTCACGTTTAAGCAGATAGCTAGTCAGCCCATCTTTATTTATTTATTTAATTACTAAATTTGCATTGGTTTAAAATTAATTGTGAATATCTTAATTTCCAATATTTGCTCTAATATTTTCCAAACAAAACCTCAAATTTAAAATCATACATTAAACTTTACTATTAAATACACTTGAAAATAAACTTACCAATATTATATTTCACAAATTGCAACCCACTAATATTATTATATTTTTATGAAAAGATAAAAAATAAAAATTTAATTAGCAGGTAAATTAAAGAAGTTAGAAAATTTATATGAATATAAACTGAGGGAGTATATAACTTATTTTGTTATATAATCCAACAACACGTAAAGGGAGTATATATCTTCTCAGTATGAAACAAATTAAGAAAACATAACAGCTAGAGATCCTTACTACCAATGGTCCAGTAGCTAGTGCATGCATAAATTAAATTAATGAAATAGAAATTGAAATAAATTCATTAAGAAACTAACTGATTTATTGAATTGAAGGGTGAAGATTGACATTAAAAAAGAAATTAATTCTACTAGCTTAGCTATACCTGTTTTGGAAGGTGGAAATGAATGATTCAGGATTATTGGACTTGAAAGCTCTGAGAAAAGACCACATGTTACCGATGAAAGGCCAACCATAGTCACCAGGTGGTAATTCATACACTAGTTTAGCATCCAATTTCCAGCTGCTCTCATAGTACCAACCATTCACATTTTTCACTACCCACTTCACTATCAACAGAACCAAACTAAACCATACGACCACAATCACTACTCCCAAATCCATCCCCCCCAAATTCACTTGCAGATTATACGATGATGATGATGATTCGTCAATTCTCTACTTCTATTTATAGAATAGAATAGAATAGAATAGAATAGAATAGAATAGAATAGAATAGAATAGAGAGATCAAGTAAGAAGATGAAAGAAGAAGAACTACCCAGGGAGGATTTTGTGTAATAAGCTAGCTGGTGGGATTTTGATGATTTATAGATAGAAGATAGATTATAGATAGGTATATAGATTTGATCACAAGAATTTAAATAAAGTGAAAGAATCCAAGACGCTGATGGATCCTTCTGTCGTACATGTTGTGAGTTGTGACCTCTGATTCTACTTGTGTACAAAAGATACACTAAAAAAAGAGGTCACCTGCTCAATCTTATTCTCATTTTTTCCATTTCTCAATGTATCAACTCATCCCAAATTAAATTTCACATTCATTTAGTAGATAGATGTTTATCATACAAATTAAGTTAATCGCATTTTAACTATGAACAAAAATTAAATGTTAGTTATTTTTTAAATATTTTATTTGGTATAAAGTTAAAACAGATGCATAAAACAACTTGATTCAAGTCGAACTTTGATCTCAATTCGAAGTCAACGCTGATCATCAGCATAATATCAAAAAATACTTAATGAATTATGCTTCACCAATTCATAATATTTATTTTTATTACTTGAAATTTAAAATGAATATTTAATCTGAAGGAAGTACATAAATAATATGGATGATGATCACATCTTTAAACAATAATAATAAATCTCAGTTTGCTTTAGCAACTTTTAAGAAACGCAATACAACTCTATCAATCGTGTTTCTGATTTTTCTCGTCTTTTGTCTATAGTTTCCATCGCTCAGCCAGATCGGTGCAGCCAAAGAACCCACCTCTTCCGGCATCCACCAAGCAATGCCTCCTTTTCATTAATCGTGTAGGGCACTATTTAATTACACGCCTCAAAATTATCTCCAATAGTTTCGAATTTTAAAACAATATAACAAGACGTTGTCACATCCTCTCCGGTCTCCACGATCCCTCACGCTCTTGGTGGAACACCAGCCTCAACATTCTTAATACCTTACAGAGGTAATCGGGAATTCAATGTTTTCTTACAGTTTTGTGATTTTGTTAATATAACTTTTGTTCCATCTGATTGATCTCTCGATTAACATCGCTTGGATTATATACATTATGGCTCAGTTTCCAATTGATTTTATTTACACAGTTGTGGGAGAAGAAGGATAAATTCAATGTTGTATATGAAATTAGTGCATATAAGCTGTTTATCAAAATGTTGTAGCCTCTCCAATGCGGTTCATGTGATTGCAATAGCTACTTATAAACCAATATAAGATGAAGCTTACCCAGACACCCTAATCAAGAAAGAATATTAAATGTGATTCTAGCTAAAGACAAGAAAGAGTTTGAATCAAAAGAATGATTATGAAATAATGTTAAAGTGATTCTAGCTAAAGATAAGAAAATAGCCTTAATCAAATGAATGATCTTAACGAATGTTAAAGAAATAAGGAATCTCAAGCCAAATGTTTAAGCTACTGAAATCTAGAACTATGGAATTGGTACTTCATGGCCTTCATTTGCTTTATTGATTTTACCTTGATGAATTATGCAAGTTTTAAGGAATTAATTATATTATAATATTCTTGTTAATTTGGCTTGCTTGCGAGTAGTAGATACTTATCCTTGTCCTATTTGATCCTCAGGTAACATTGGAGCTTGAGTGGATGGGGATCGAGTGTGACATTGATTCAATACATATTTTGATTAAGTTTTGGAATTTTCTTTAATTTCAAGTTTAAAAATCGTTAATTTTGAGGACATGTTTTAGTTACCATTTTTGTAATAAGTGCGCTTTGCACAAAAAGTCTAGATGTTAATTATTTACGATGCAAAAGTTACGATTTTTAGTCGTTAAATGTTATTTTATGTTCTTAACGTTCCGCTCGACGAATGCGAACTAATATTAAAAGTTTTAAAAGATCACAATTTTAAAGTATGCGTTCTTAGATGAACCAGTATGCTATGATCATTACTGATTTTCTTTGTAAAAGAGTCAGGTGTTACGTACATAGGTTGACTTTGAAGTTGACGGATCGGATAGTATCATAAATATAAAATCAAATGTTTCGTATTTTTGAATTAAACAAACACTGTTAAGATCAATGGTGAAGTAAAATTAAAGTCCTGAACAAGGACGAATGAATTAGTTGAAGGAATATTGAGTATCTACACACCTTACAGCTTGTTGAATGTATATGCACTTTACTTAAAAATCTTATGATATCATATCATAATTATCATATATCTGCACATATATTTGAGGTACTATTTATCGATAAAAGATCATTCACCCCCCCCTTTCAGTTTTTTACTTTGTCATTATCTGAATCAACACACGCTACGCTGATATTTTTTTGTCAAATGGGAGTTCCCCATTGACTTTTCGACAAAAATGCCATTGATTTCTATTTATCTTATGATATCTTATCATAATTATCAGATATCTGAACATATATTTGAGGTACTATTTATCGACAAAAGATCATTCACCCCTCCCCCCTCTCTCCCGTTCAGTTCTTTACTTTGTCATTATCTGAATCAACATATGCTACGCTGATATTTTCTTGTCAAATGGGAGTTCTTCACTGACTTTTCGACAAAAATGCCATTGATTTCTATTTATCCTATATTATTACTTTTGAAAACGGAGGGAAAATAGTGATTGAGACATGTCTATTTGAGATTTGGTGTTATAATGGGTGGCTTGATTTTTAATGAAATAATTACAAAAGGACGGTAAAAATGCCATTGAATTAGTTACAAACATTTTTACAAATAAGTATCTTGTTAATTTCACTAACTTTGAAATTAAACACTATCATCCTTGATAAAACCACCTTCCTATTAGGGGTGAAAATGATTGGTTAAAAACCATAACCATGATCATAACCAACTAATAAGCATTTACTTTTTTAAAACGGTTATTAACCATAACCGTAACCGTTTAGCAACCGATCAGTTACAACCATAATAGGTTCGGTTTTTTGTTACGGTTACGGTTAAAAACCGTTAAAAACTTTTTTTGCTAAAATTTTTTTTTTTTTGTAAAAAAAATTTTTGCGAAAAAAAAGTTTTGCGAAAAAAGTTTTTTTTTGCAAAAATACTTTTTTTTGCGAAAAATAATTTTTTGCAATTTTTCACCTCGAGTGCGAATTTTTTTTCAAAAGACCGATTAATAACCTAAACTTATGGTTATTTCCGGTTATACAATCTAACCATAACCGGTGAAAAAAAATTTCGGTTATAGTTATGGTTATTATTAATTGATTATGATTATGATTATAATCTAAATTAAAATTGTGGTTATGATTATGGTTAACCAACCATTACCACCCTGGGACTGCCCTACATATCAAATTTTCCCTTGTTTTGATACGGTCGTGAAGATTGTTTATTAATAATTATGATGCTTATTTTAGTGCTGCAATTATAATTTATCCATTTTTTCTCATGTCGGCAATAAATTATATATAAAAGGTGACATGACTTTACGAAATAAAGTAAACTGAGCCATATGATGGATAATTAGATATTGACCCCAAAATAAGCATGATTTTAACTTGTCGGGTGATCGTATTTATCGATGTGAAGCTTGGAAAACAGAAAAGGCTGCATGAAATGAGGTATTGACGTCCGATTGTGAACTAAGTACAGTATGTAGATTCCTCTTTAATTTTCTCATGCATCTATTTCTATCAGCATGTGTAAACATGAAATTTAATTTACACCACTAACTCATCACCTCAATTTGGGTTAGTCTTCGGTTATAGTCAACTCTTTAGACTGGTGTAGTGGCTCATGAAAAGCTTTTATAATGGCCTTATTGTATCAGTACAAATACTTTTCCACACGATTTATTCTCTCTCTCTCTTGTGCAAATGGAAGAATTTCCAATTGATCATCCGTTATAAAATTGTTCCATAACAAGCACGCTTAACTATGAAATCCTCGTAAATGGATTCTCAAAAAGAAATGTGCATTTTGTTGATATGAGTATCGTTTTCAATTCATTTAAGCTCTTTGAACTTGACTTTAAATTCTAAGGCGTTACATAATAGGGTTCTTCATTTGGAGGGATCCTTCCCAACTTTTATTACAACTAGAGACCATTCGTGTGGTAACGTTATATATTAACACATGACTCGCTGAGTGTCATTATTATATTAACACAATACTTGCACAATTATAACATTGTATTAATAGAGAATTATAAATAAGTGTCATTCCTAAATCTTTCATACACTTTAGTGATATATAAAAAAAAATTCTACAAATTAGTGTTTGTAATTTAATTTTAAATATACTCTCTAACTAAATACTAAATATAGTATATTAAATAATCAAAATTAATCTACAATTATCTACTTGGATTTTGTTACGTTAGAATAGAGTAACATTAGACAAGCATCATCAAAATAATCAAGCATCATTCAGTTTTAACATTTTTCATCATCTCTTCCACATATAATTGTAAGCATCATTTAACAGTATATTACAAGCACCATTCAATATTAAACAAACATCGTTTAACAAGCATCATTTAACATTATATTACAAGGACCATCCAATGTCAAACAAACATCGTATTAGCATGCATCATTTTGCATTATATTACAGGCATCATTCAATATGAAACAAACATCATTTAACATTACATTGCAAGCACCACATAATACAAGTAGCAAATACGAAACAATCATCACATTAGTGTTGCATGCATTATTTAACATTAAATTACAAGCATCACATAATATAGTCATGACGAAACAAGCATCATATTAATAAAAAAAATTGATATATATATAAATTTAGAAGGTTCATGTGATGATGATGCTTGTATCAATTGTATGATGCTTGTTAAATTTGTTTTAACTGGCATGTAAATGTGTTTTGATTTAGTTTCGGGTTGATTTTTATTAATAATATTGTTTTTAATTTAAAATTTACTAAATATTAATAAAATCACTAATTTGTAGGAAGTTTATTACTAAATTGTAGAAAGTTTTTTTATGTATCACTAAAGTGTAAGAAGTTTTTAAAAGTCGTTATTTTGTAATTATCTCTTGTATTAATGAATGGGACTCGGGTATTTTTTTAATATTAACCGTCAAATAGTTTTTAGTTAGAATTTTCTTAAGTAAGTAATAAAAAAATGAAATGCTAAAAAATAATAAAGAAAGAAGAATCGAAAGAAACAAGAAAATGGGCAGTCTATTCAATTGTATTGAATCCAGTAAAATTAAATTCAGAGGCGAAGTGTAGGCAGGGAAGGCTCTTCTCTTCCTTCTTCTCTCAATTCACTCAGCAACAATCACTCTCCCTCCCTCCCTCCCTCCAGGCAACTCAAACTCTGTTGTATTGTATCGTATTGAAAAGTATTGTATTGTGCTGCTGTTTTAGAAAATCAGGCACATTAGACTTTAAAAAAAAAAGAAAAGAGAAATATTAATAGAAAATTATGTTGTAGTTGGAAGAAATTAGAGTTAAAAAATAGAAGAAATTAGGGATAAAAAATAAATAGTCTTTTTTGCAAAACTTTATTAGATTGGTCATTTGTGCAACAGAGAAAGTAATAGGGATATTTATGAAAAATCATATTGTAATTGAGAGAAATAGGGCTCTAAAAAATAAATTAAATTTATATGTAATAGTTTTTTAAATGATATTTTATATGACTAATAAAGTATTTGTATGTTTATTCTATAATTTTTATTTTTATTTGACTTCACAATCCATTCAGCGATATGTAATAGTATCACGTTTCAGGTCTAACACGGCTTGCCGTTCACAACACCGTTGTGCAAAACGTCTTCAAACCTATTAATGATGAAATTTTGAGAGTCATAAGGTGGTTTAGTGGTAAAGAGTTGAGGTTGTATGTAGGAGGTGCAGAATTCGAACCTGACATCGTTGAGTTATAAAGTGGTTGAAGCATAATAAATTGGTTCTGGTTTAAGACAAAAAAAAATATAATTAGTTTATTAAAATAATTAATGACAAATTCTGAAAAGCTGCAATCAAATTGGTCGTGGTTGTAGAAATTATTTATGTACTATTTTTCTTATGATATAGAGAATCAGTCTATTCTTCCTATTGTTCCAATTTAAGACGAGCTGCAACACAGCTCGCCATGGGCGCGTCGCCCGAGCTACAACGCAATTTGTAAGAGAAAAATGAGGGTAAGAAGAGTTGGAAAACTCAATTTGCATCAAACTCAAATCAAAATGGAGAACCAAAGACTAAAAAATATAAAGGCTATTTTAAATGACTTTGTTTTTTCTAAAAACTGGCTGTCAAACAGCCATGTCACATCCACAAATGATCTATTTGCAGTTTAATCACCACTACCAGTATCACCTTTCTGATTCTGGTGTATATCAGAATTCAGTCTGCAAATCCGTTCTTCAGCGACTATCTCCCCGTAAGCTTATACCATGCATACATTCCCGACCCAATGAAGCCCAGACATTGCCCGATTACATTCAACTGCAGACACGCATATTCACATTATATAAAGAATTTAAAAAGCCAGTTGTACACAGAGAAGGTACATGGATCAACTGCACTCACTAAATCAAACGGCAGGCCTCCAAAAATAACCCAGCCCAGTGAAATCGTGAAGAGATCCTATGAAATCAACAAAGAGGATGTGGACAAATGTAATAAGTGATAATATTATAGTATAACAAAGCCAAGAGGACGATATATAGCAAATTTGCACACAAGATCATGTTTACATGGTAAAAGAAATCAAGCAACCAGTAGCAGCAATGAAAATATGCCAACAAACACATCCTTGAAACAAAGCTGTAACTAAGAGCTGCATCACCCGCAGAAGGGTTAGGGACGGTAGCAAGAGTGGAGCCACCTACACTCATGAGGGAATTTATAGGAGAAGATGAATTGATGGTTCGCTAACATAGTTTCTATCTAAATCAATGAAATGTGATTCACAAACTGAATACAATGTAGCTTAAAAAGAGTCGATATTTGAAGAATACAACCAAGAAAACTGAGGCATAATGGACTAAATCAAAATGACAATCAAACCCCTCTTTGCTTCATTTCATGAAGTGGAAGATGGTAGTCCCAATTGGTCATGTGTCAATTGGAAACAGCCTCTCAGTTATTGCAGGGGAGATTATGCATGCGTCTTTTTACAAGAAACTAAAGGAATAAAGTACGCAATTGACAATTAATTTGAAAATACAATCAATGCAGCTAACCATTATAAACAACAGATGATGCAGATTCAAAAAGGTTCATAACTTCATATATTGAATAGCTGAAAGCTAAGGCTAAATATCAGTTGTATTCAACAAAGCTTTTCAGGTAATGATCAAACAGGTATTTGGAATCGAACCTTCAAATTGCCACAGATTGTCTGGGTAAGTGCCGAGTTCAAAGTTGTGTTGAGAAATACACTGTAGTTCAGGAGAAAGGCCAGTATGCAGGACAATAGGAGTACCATCTGAATTGAGAAAACAGGTAAGAAATGGAAAGTGAGAGACAAAACTCTAACCACCAACATACATATGTTTCATCAAACTGGAAACTTAAAGATCATGAGATGCAAGCAAGAAATTTTCATAGATTTTCCTATACCAATAGCAGTGTTGTTAATAGATTATTGCATTGCGGCGGCCACAAAATATGGGACAGCGGTATCGTGGGAGTGAGATGGCTGGGATTTTGAAATTTTATACTTCCTCTGTCCCAGATCCAAGGTTTCCGTTTTGCCATTTTTGGCCAGTCCTTTCACAACAATATTAAAATAGCCAGACTTTTAATGAAAAGTTACTTTTAACAATAGTAACTTCCAATAAAATACAATTACTACATGAATTTATCACAGATGTATTTTTTTTTTGTTGACTAACAAACAAGTGGGAACCTTGTCCTTGGACGGAGGAAGTATATTATAAATCATACACTATAGCATGTACATATATGTATTGTAGAGAACTTTTCTTTTTCACAAAACTACAACTTCTATGTTTACCAGACACCCTGAACATATGACCAAAATGCAGGAACAAACCAGGTGAACCCGGTTTTTATACAAATGCAAGTGTGCAAATAAGTACGGCTCCGAAACTTACCATGAACCCCGGAGAAAATAAATATGGAAATTGCATGGTCATCTCCCAGTCACCATGGAAGAGAGTCCACAGAAGCAAAGGAGGTAAGCAGAGAATTCCTATTTTTTGAGTAAAAGTGTCAAAATATAAGAAAGAAAAAAATAATAAGCTGAGGATAAGCAAATAAGATACTTTGTTCACTGACCGTTGCACCACATGAGGCCAAAGCTATTGAGTCCACTAGATTTTCCTATGTAGAGAGAAGTTTCAGAAAGGAGAAACACACCAATCCCAAATGAAACATAGTAAAACGGGATAGAAATAGTACCAATACGAGCTATGGTTGCAAGGTATACAGCTGTTGCAATGTTGGATGCAAAAACAACTAAATAACCATAGGAGTCAAATGACATGTCTCGGGCTCCAGCAATAAACGCGCCCAGTACAATTAATACTACACTGGAAGAAAAAAATCACATTATATAGAAAACCCCTAGGCGCAGGTCTATTTATTAAATAAATACAACAAATGCATGTTTTGATACCTACTCTCTTTCTCAGATATTTCAGCATGTCGAGTCAAACACATATAATGAAATTTACATAACACAGAAACAAAACACTCAACTATTTACAGTAAAAGCAGAGTATCGGGGAAGGTTACCTTCCAATAATAGGATATGTATACTTTTGCTTTAGAAGGATATACTCA
>JAYMSP010004403.1:0-16328 GCA_036897095.1 Plantago elongata
TATATATATATATATATATATATTGTGGGGAGGACAAAAATCAAGATTAAATTGACGCTATCCTATACAATTTAACTATCCTTTTATTACTAAGTATTAATTATATGCCACTATTGCATTTCTTGATTGTATGATTAAAATACCTTCTTATTTCTATTACTTACAGTTACAAGCATTATTTGCAGACTGATCCGTCAATTGTAGAAGATCTAAAGAATATGATAGACACCAAAAATTCAATTGCAAAAATTTTCCGTATGGCAACTGATCGTTTCGAGAGCTCTAATAGGGACGTCAAGTTACGTCTCACTGGACGAAGATCACGTGATGGATGTATGTATAACCTTCCCACATGTTCCGAAGTTGTTGCGTTAATTGTTGGTATGTTTTAGTAATCACCCTTTGTTTCCCCATTATGATAGTTTACACTTATTATAGTTATCATTATACTTTTTACTTAAAAAATTGTGTATTTGTAATCACTCAGAGAATGATGAGTATGACAAGGATCCCCGTGATATCGAGTTGGAAAAAAACGGAGGGTAATTTAAGCGAATTTCAGAACTGCATCCAAGCTACCTTCCGATGCAGTATCCCCTTTTATTTTCATATGGTGAAGATGGGTACCATACGGATATTCTGCACACTAATAAGTCAAAGGGGATCAGACACACGGTTACTATCAAGGAGTTCCTCTCATTTAGGCTCTTTGTTCGTGTTGACGAAGCACCAATGATTCTGCACAATAGAAAGTTGTTTCAACAATTTATAGTCGATGGTTATATGATGATGGAAGCTCAAAGGCTTTCTTTCATCGCGAGGAACCAGCCATTGTTGAGGTCTGATAAGTACAACTAGCGTGACAATGCTATCAGAAGCGGTGATACTGATCTAACTGAGAACATTGGAAAGTGTTTTGCGTTACCATCATCCTCTGTCAGAGGTCCTAGATATATGGTACAAAACTACCAAGACACTATGGCCATATGGAAAACTATAGGATATCTGGAACTCTTCATCACATTCACATGCAATTCGAAATGGCCTGAGATAACACGTTTTGTTGATTCAAAGGGCTTACGGTCCGAGGACAAGCCTGATATTATGACTTGCGTTTTCAAGATGAAGTTAGACCATCTTATAAAAAGACTTGAAGACGGAGCACATATTTGGGAAGGCAATTGGAGGTAATATAAGTCGTATCGCCTCTTACATTTTATTTATCTATAAATCTTTGTTATCATTTAACTTTAAATTAATTGCTTATTGTTCCACGAATTATGCAGTTGTTTATACTATTGAATTCCAGAAAGGTGGACTCCCTCATGCACATATATTGTTGTGGGTTGATAGGGAGGATAGGAACATGCCTACAGACGCTATAGACGATTTCATCATTGTCGAGATACCTGATAAGGATCTCAATCCAATACTGTACAAGGCAGTGTCTGAGTTGATGGTTCATGGTCCTTGCGAACCACTAGACCCAACACTACCGTCTGACGAACGGTAAACCTATAGACGAATAAAATTTATTTGCACTTATAGTGAAATTCCAATCCATTTAAATACTCTCTCTATAGGTTTACCGTTCCGTACAATTCGTCTCTGATATTGAAGTGCCAAGCACACATTAATGTTGAGTGGTGCAACAAGACCAATTCAATCAAAATTCTATTCAAGTACGTGAATAAGGGAGTCGATAGGATTGGACAAAGATAATGAGGTAAAAGATTATGTTGACTGTTGATACATATCTTCATGTGAGTCTATTTGGCGTATCTTGGGATTTGGTATACATTACAGAGATCCACCAATTGAACGATTGTCATTTCATATGGAGGCGGAGAAGATTGTCATATTCAAGGTTGGTGATTTGATTACGGACTTGCTTGAGAAGCATACCGTCGCGGACGCTAAGTTCTTTAAATAGATGGAGTTCAACAAAAATCACCCTGAGGCACGTAAGTATCTATATGTTGAGTTCCCGAGATATTACGTGTGGGATCCTACAGGTAAAGTGGAAGGATAGGAAGAAGTTCAATACAAAGTCGGGAGAATATACCATGTCCCAATTAAGACTGGTCCATTATATTATTAGAGGATTATGTTGAATCACATTAAGGGGTGCTACGTGATATGAGGATTTGCGGACGGTAAATGGTATCATTCACCCAACTTACCGAGATGCATGCTACTCTCTGGGTTTTCTTGGTGACGACAAGGAGTACATCCATGCTATAAAGGAGGCCCACTTTTGGGCATCATGGCGTTTTCTTCTACATTTGTTCTCCATTATTCTTCAATCTGATAGCATTTCAAGGCTCGTGCATGTGTTGGAGAGCATGTGGGAGTTTATGTCTGACAACATCCAGTACCATATGAGGAGAAAGTGGATTAATCTAGGTTTAACTTTCATTTGAACCTTTTACATTTGGCATTGTTACTAATAAATATCGTTAGTTGTTTTGATATTCTATAGCCACTAATCATCTATTTCTAATCCAGGACTTGAGCTCAACTATGAACAATTGAAGAATTTTGCGCTTGCTGAGATAGAAGCGTTTCTGGCCTGTAATGGATATAGTCTGAGTCAGATTGAAGGAATGCCACTGACCGACAATGCAGAAGTGGAGAATGGTATGAATAATTTGATTGTCGGAGAAATGTCATAAGATGTTGAGCATATGAATGAGCAACATGGTCGATTGTATCCATGTCTCACCGATGAGCAGCAAGGTGTGTATCATACCATCATGGAAGTAGTTGATTCCGGAAACGGTGGAGTATTCTTTCTGTGTGGATATGGTGGCACAACTAAGAAATTTTTGTGAAAGACACTATGTTCTGCATTACGTGGTAGACGTGACATTGTTCTCCCTGTCGCATCGAGTGGTATAGCTTATCTATTTCTACCAGGTGGACGAATTGCTTACATTCTAGATTTAAGTATTCCACTAAATGTTGACGAGACTCCCACGTGTAGTCAAATTAAACCTGGTAGCTCTTTGACAGGACTCTTAAATAGTACGAAGTTAATCATTTGGGATGAAGCACCAATGGCTAACAAGTTTTTCTTTGAGGCTCTAGATCGTAGTCATAAGGATGTTATGAGAGGTTCCGATGGTAGACCGTCCAACAAACCGTTTGGTGGTTTGGTTGTCTTATTCGGTGGGGATTTCAGACAGGTATTGCCCGTCATACCGAAGGGCAGTAGGCAGGATATAGTCCACCATTCTCTCTACTCAACTAAGAGGATTTGGAGCTCGTGTCATCCTAAAGCTGACCAAGAACATGCTCCTGCAGGTATTTAAATTTGAATAGTGATTCATGTATTTAATTATTATCTAGGAAAATATTACATATATTTTTTATTTTGTAGAAAAACTATGTGTATTGACGTCATTTTATATAACTGCAGAATGGCAGATCACCTGCTGAGATAGATAGGATTAGGGAGTTTGTTGATTGGTTGTTGAAGGTTGGTGATGGTGAGGTTGGTGGTGATAATGATGGTGAGGTTGATTTCAAACTACCTAACAATATTTTGATCCGTTCGATCAATCACCATATTGATGATGTGGTTAAAATTAAATATCCGGGTTTACTAGAACATACCGGCGACGGTTTGTACTTCCAGGATAGGGCTATTCTCGCATCGAGTAATGAGGTAGTCCTTGAGGTCAATGATTACATCATGTCTCTCCTGCCTGGAGATGCAAAGGAATACTTGAGTTTAGACAGTATATGTTCCGATGAAGATGAAATTGTCAATAGAGAAGATGTGTATTTTGTCGAGTTCTTGAATACTATAAGGTAGGGCTGCACAACGGACAGATACATATCGATCCACATCCTTTTGACCCATCTGTTATCCGATCCGCTCAGAGCGGATTGGATATAGATAAATCAGCGGATAAAAAATAAATTCGGTGGATATCCGTTATCCGGCAAATATAATAAGAAAAAAAATTGGACCCAAACAACAAAGAGAAAATAAAGAATATGAAGGAAAAAAAGAAGAGAACAAAACTAAAGAAGTGAAAAGGAAGAGAAAAGAAAGAAAAAAGAAGAGGATAGAAACTACTAAAGCTACCGAGATCTTATTTTCTAGCTCTTCCCAGGCCATTTATATTTCTTTAAGTAAATTCTTACATATGTGAGAGGAAAGAAGAAAGAGAAAAGAAGGAAGATAGAAGAACAAAAGAAAGTGAAATCCGCACATCGGCAAAACAGGAGCACGGCGCGGCAGAGGAGGAGAGGATGAGGGCTGAGTTGCGCGAAGGATGACAGGGAGAGGGCGGAAGACCGGTGTGTGTCGATTGTCTTCAGATATGAAAGGGGAATGTGAACAAGTAACCTGAAATCTAATATATTAATATTTAAATAGAAAAGGGTAAAACGGATGTCCGCAGATATCCAACAGATTTATCCGTTAAAAATGGATACAACAAAACACCATCCATCGTCCGATCCGTTTTTTGAACGGATGGGGTCGACCCGGTCCGTTTTAGCGGATAAACGGACCAAATTTGAGGATCCGAATGATATGAGCAGCCTTACTATAAGGGCTTTTGGGATACCAAAACATAGCATACAACTCAAGAAGTGTTGTCCTCTTATGCTTCTTAGGAACATCAATCAGGCTGTTGAGTTATGTAATGGAACCAGGTTGATTGTTACTAATATTGGAAAGAATGTTATTGAGACGAAGATGATACACGGAAAGAACGCTGGACAGAAGGTTTACATACCTCGGATGGTGCTTACGCCATCAAATCTTACCAAGTTTCCGATTAGGTTCTAGAGGAGGCAGTTTCTATATACGTATGTTATGCCATGACGATAATAATAGCCAAGGACAATCTCTATCTTATGTTGGACTCTACCTCCCTAAGCCTGTTTTTGTCATGGTCAGCTGTATGTTGCAGTTTTCAGAGTAACGAAGAAAAAGGGACTAAATGTTTTAGCATTGTATGAAGATGGTAACCCAATATATACCACCACCAATGTCGTCTATAAGGAAGTGTTTAGGAATCTCTGAGGTCTAGTGTATATTTACCATTAATGCCACTTTTATTTAAACTATTAGTCTTCAATTAATCAATTTTCAACATTAACTAATTCAATTATAATATTCTTTCTGCAGTTGGTTTCTTCCATTTGTACCTGACATGTGTATACCTCTCTTTTCATTCGTATGCAGATATTTAGATTCTTTAATGCATTGAATCTTATAATTTATTTGATTGATACAACTTATCATTTTCAATGTATGTTCTTTCAATCTTATTTATATAGAAGCAAAGCATGTTGTGGCACCGCCACGAGTTAGTACTAGTTTCTATAATTACACAAAATAAATTCTATAAAATTAATGTTTTTTTCCTTAAAAAATTAATGTTTACAAAATTGTAAGAACACTTACAGTATATAATTGTACTAACTAAAATAAAAATTAGCATAATCTTTTGTTTAAATTTGAGGATGTCACGTGTATTATTTTGTAAAGTAATTCAATACACTACTTGAAAACTGTAGTCTCTATTTAGTAAAGTGAGAAACCAAACAAAGTGAATAAATTATCATGTGGGCCAAAACAGATTGCATATTGGGCACATATATCATGTTGCACAAGCCCAGCAGAATTGTAGGTTTTCTCAAATTCGGTTTTTTTCGCCACGTAGACAATTTCGACCAATCACGTCGTTGACCGTCCCCAAATCTCGGATAGCTACCCCCCCAAACCCCACTACAAAATGCGAAACAAACCGAATATTTTGGACTTCAAACATCTCTAAAGCCGGCTTAAAGCGAACAACCGAAACGTTAATGATATATTGAGAACTTTATATATAAGAGTTCATTAGTAGCTTTATATGAGGAATTAGAATAAATGATAAAATATTAATAAAAAGTGTAGAAAATAATGTAGTTCTAAAAGTATAATGTTTAATTTGTGTGTGAGGTAAGATCTTTATTATTGGAGTGCCCCTCTCCTCAAGGAAACTCACTATCCGAGATCGTCAGCCGCTAATTGATCGCATCATATCCCGTATCAAACACTGGACCTCAAAACTTCTGAGTTATGCAAGTAAATTTCATCTTACTCGCAGTGTGCTACATGCTCTAACCAATTATTGGATGCAGGTTTCCCCCTACCATCGGCTGTACTCAAACGCATCGAATCCATATTTCGCTCTTTCTTGTAGAGTAACACGGATGCTATTACAAGGAAAGCACCAGTAGCTTGGGACAAAGTTTGTTATGAAAAGAATGCAAGGTGTCTAAATTTGACTTCACTTGCCGATTGGAATAAGTGCACAATTGCTAAACTGTTATGGAACTTGTGCACCAAAGCTGACAAGTTATGGGTGAAGTTGATACACTGCTACTATATCAAGGGACGAAATGTCATGGACGTTACCCTAACTTCGAGCTGCTCATGAATGCTGAAAGGCGTGATGCAGGCTCGATCACTTGTGCTGCCTTCCAATATGTGGACGATGGCCTTGCTTGCTCCACGAATCCCCACTCGGTTACTGTATAAGGAGATACGAGGTGCCAAGCAAGATGTCAATATAAATTTTTATTTGGGAACAAAGCAAGGCTAAGAGCGATGTTCTGTACTTTGATGGCTTTCCACGAACGACTGGCAACAGGGGACCGCATTCGCAGGTGGGACCCGGACATCAAACACATCAACACTTCTTCTTCGAATTTCCCTATGCTAATGGAATCTGGTCTAAGGTGATAAAATGTCTCAAGATCAATCCTACTCCACATGGAAGGACCTTGGAACTAGACTTGATTTGTCATCGCTTTGGAGGAAAACATTGGAAAGCTAAACTCCTAAAAAGTGCTTTCGCTGAGACTATTGATGTTATATGGACGGAGAGGAACACAATCCTCTTTAAAAATCAGCCCGTGAACATACGGCTAGAGGACAAGATCATTGATGTCGTACTTAATCGTGCCTGGATGGATCCACGCTTGCTAGCTCATTGCGCTCAATTAATTTTAGCTTGATAGATAATTTCTTATTGTTTCTACTAGTCATTTAGAGTTTTCATGAATACTATTGACCGGATCTCCGGATTAGCGTGTACTTACACAAATTGAAAGAAAATAAATGTTTAATGTTCGTTCTAAAAAAAGAAAAAAATATTTTTATTATTTACTGGAGCATCGCATGTATTTTCATTTAGCAATATACGTCAGCACCTTTGGTCGGTCTAGCTGGCGCATTGACGAACACAGTCGGATTTGTGCTCGAAGGAGACTTAGTTATTGTTAATTCGCGAATGACATAGACTAATTCGATGATGTTTATTTGGGAGAATAACTTCTGTCTGTAATCAAGAACCGATCATCAGCAAGCGAAATCTTGAGGTAATTTGTTGCTTCTGTTTTATCGATTTTGCTGCTTTCTTTATCGATTTTTTTCTTCGGATAGTGATTCCTATGTTGTATGCGTCTTGTCTTGTCTTGTGTTTTTGGAAGCAATACTCAATAGCAATTGTAAGTAATGTTTGGGTTTATTTTCATTGCTTACCAGGTGTTTGCTAAAATGCCTCACTCAGCTTTATAAACTGGAATCTAATAAGTTTCTTTACAGTGATTCATTAATGCATTAGGTTTTTCTGTTAATGTCATTATTCCCCTGAAAAAATGCAATATTTTATTCATTAGGGATTGAATCTATTAGCTATCAACTTTTTCTGATATGGGTTTCTCTAGTGAACTTCCAATTTTTTAGGTGGGTCGAGTATTAATGGTTACTACATGTTGGAAAATCCTGAGTCCTGACTAGTAAGAGTATGTTGCTTCATTCTTATAAAGTTGTTAAGGAAGGATTTAGACGGTCAATATGACCTGGTTGTTTGTTCTTATCATAGATCTACAGAATATGTAAGATACTATACACTTAAGTGTTCGTGTTCAAAATGTATTATGTTATGTTAGAGCTGAAATTGGCACACTTTATCTCAAGCCCTTTCGATGAATTAAGTCACAAGTCAAGCTTGAATTGAGAAATCTCATGCCCTTGTTTTTACCCGGTTTCGGTGTTGGTTCACATACGAATGGCCTCAAAGTTGTAAATTCCAATTATAGATGGTCCTAAGACAAAATTAGAATTGTTATAAAAGCCGGTATGTTAAAAAACTGTTTCTGTTTGCTAAGATTAAGTTTAGAGTTTCTTCAAGGTGCTCATAGATTTTACTAGATAGTTGTTTAGGATACTGCTGACATATAAATTCAGTAGACATATGTGGCTTCTGTTCTGTTATGTGATGCTTTGATTAGCATATCTAATTTAATAAGCAGTAATGCAGTATATATGACTATATATGTCCGACAAAAAGTAGTAATTCTTGATCAGATTGTTTATGCTATGCCTGTATACTAATGTTGGAAGAGAGTAGATGGATTTGCAAGCAAATGCATATAAAGTTTTCTAGATCAGTTTGCAAATGTATACTGTGTTATACAGGAATGTTTATAATATGGTATTTGTTTTTCATTTATGAGTTATTTTATTATAAATATTTTAAAAATTGTTTTCAAAAATTGCTCTGAGACGCTTCACTCTCATAGCTGTTTTAGTTTTACACAAATTGTCTTTCTCACTTTTGAATTATATGATCTTGGTCACAACAATGCCTTGAATTGTCCTAATCCAGTGTGCTCCACATTTGGTTTAAGAATTCTCTCTCCAGAATTTTCTTCATTGATCCCCAAGATCTTTGCTGGTCATTTTAGTTTTATAGCTCATCAGAAGAAAATTCATCAAACTGAAGCTAAAGTGAAAGAATCTCTTCTCCGTTTGCTGGTTCAAAATGGGTCTTCTCAGTATCATCAGGAAAATCAAGCGCAAAGAGAAAGAAATGCGTATTCTCATGGTGTAAGCCTCTTTTCTTAACCTATCCTTTATTTTTCTTTTCCATTATTTTTTTCTGTTCCCAAGTAATAATAGATTTGTTTTGTCTTCTTTCTGTTATTTGTTAAAAGGGGTCTTGATAATTCGGGAAAGACGACGATAGTGATGAAGATCAATGGTGAAGATACAAGTATAATCAGCCCTACTCTTGGTTTTAACATTAAAACGATCGCTTACCAAAAGTTAGTAAGACAATCCCCTTTGTTCAGTTCTTTCTATTTACTGTTATCAAAATGCTACTTTTGTAGGATGTTTGAATTTTGTTTTCTTTGTTGTTGAATTGATATCGTTATGGATGAATCTGCATTATTGGTAGGTATAATTTGAATATATGGGATGTGGGAGGACAGAGGACGATAAGGTCCTATTGGAGGAACTACTTTGAGCAAACTGATGGGTTGGTTTGGGTGGTTGATAGTTCCGATCTCAGGCGGCTTGACGATTGCAGATACGAGTTGGAGAATTTGCTCAAAGAAGAGGTACTACTTCCTCTACGTTCTGGGATTTCAAACTCAATTCTCAACTTTTATTTTGCCCATCTTATTTGAATTTAATCTGGGAATTCTGTTTCGGTAATGGACATTGCAAATTATTTGTACCCTTTTCCTAGACCCACATGTCCGTCCTCAGTACTGGAGTTCTATTTCAAATTAATCGGGATTTCTATGCAATTTCTCCTCTCAATGAAATCTAAATGATGCATATGTTTCTCGTTACGAATGAAATACATGAGCCTACTTAACGGCTGCAGTTGACTGCTCTCTTATTCCATGCGATTTATTGCTAGTTCCTATTTGGAAATCTGAAAATTGCTGAAACATTTTTGTTTGCCCTTCATCTTACTGGTCTGAATTACCAAACTTTCCATCAAAACTGCAAATCGGACTTAATAAATGTAAGCCAAATATTTGGCCAAGTAAACAGCTGGTGTAGATCAGTTCTATTAAATGCACTACTGTTATTAAAAAACTGGTCTTCAAGTATTGACAATGAAGAAAAACACAGTAACTATTTTTGTTTGGATTATTTCTTGCCATGACATATGTTTTAATTCCATTGCAGAGGCTTTCAGGATCATCATTGCTAATTTTTGCTAACAAACAAGATATACAAGGTTCACTTTCGCCTAATGAGATAGCTAAGGTGAGGATTTTGCAAAATGACATTTTGTTCATTACTTGATCTAGTTTGCAACTGTACATTTCTGCTCTGCGTAATAGTGAAAAGGGAATGTTTCTCTGGTAAGTTTGTGAATGATCTTTACATACAATATGAAAGCTGATTATAACCTATTTTACTTGATGGTAAATATTCTCATCCCGATGTACAATATGAAAAATTAAATGCATTTATGAAAGAGAGCACATAAAAATTCTGAACAACTGCCTTGACAACATAGGAAGTGAAGTAGTGTCAGATTCTTATTTTTTTTTTCAGAGACTATTTTGCCATTTTGTTGAACTTCCGAATGTGCTTAGCTAGTAAGATACTGTTTTATTTGAGAGCCCTGGTAGGCTGGTAGGTATCCCATGCACTTATTGCTGACCTGCAGTTGTCTTGTGTGCAACTAGTAATGTAGCAATTCCCACCACATTGTTACTCGCATTACTTTGAGATTAATATTTTGACAGTAAAGAAGAGTAAAATAGAAATATCCCGTGTTCCTAAGTCAATTATATCTACAAAATAATACGTATTTCCCTATCGATTCATAGGATCTTGGATCTTTCTGCATGCATATAGTATATCTTTTTCAGATACTTCAATTTCTCTTTACATGTCCAAGTGTTTGTTTTCCTTCTCGTTTCTTTTACTCTTCCATTTTACTTTCAAGGTAACCATCAATGATCACCATCCTTTTTCGTTGTCGTATCAAATTCTTCCTATATGTGTTACTAGATTCTAATTCAACTGGGCTTCGCCGTTGCTCATGCAGGTGCTCAATTTGGAAGCAATGGATAAAAGTCGACATTGGAAAATCGTGGGATGTAGTGCATTTACTGGAGAAGGGCTACTTGAAGGTTTTGATTGGTTGGTTCAAGATATTGCCTCCAGAATATACATGCTCGATTAGCCTCTGCCCTAGATTGCGATTGGTATAATTTCCATCGGTCTGTAGTTGATACTCGCTAATGTGATGCGCTGTACTTTACGCCCTCAAATCTATGACAGTTTGACAAGAAATCCTGTGAGATCTATGCCTGATCAATGTCCTCATTTCCTCAGAATGTAGGAAATTTGAGTTTACATGATCTTCAATCGCAGTTTATACGCAGATGTTGCAGATATGATCGGATTGAACGAGTTTAAAAATTCAATTGTTATTTGATTTAAGTGAAATCGAACTCCCGATTCCCAAACAAACCGTATGCTTTTAACAGAAAACCTTTTAACCCATCTAATCTAGTATTGCACATTTGCACGTCGTCACTATTGGCACAAGTTGTATACGTATTTGACTATTTGTCATTATACAGTGGCTATATACCTATAAGGGCTTGATTGGTTTGATTAAGTATTTTTCTTGGTCAAATTGCATAATCAAAATCATAATATTAGGTATAGTTTCACCTGATTCTGTATTTGAAAATGAGTGATTGGTTCGATGTATTGTGATGCGTTTCAAATGTCGATTTCATGTTTGAAATATACATTCTGGAACACATCCGATGTTTGGTATTTACGCATTTGGATTGGTGGGGTCTATTATTGTGTGTGAATAGTGACATTCACTCGAATTGCATTATAGTGTTTGGTTCAATGCATTTGTGATATGCATAACTTCTTTCGTATATGTAAATAAACGCAACTTTAAGAAACACGAATAAACAAAGCACGAAAATTACTAACAACATCCTGCGGGTAAAATTTTGTAGCAGCTTAACTACACCGGAATTGAATTAGAGACAACAAATAGTTAAACATCGATTACAAACTAACTTACTTAATAGTCAATCGAACAGATTACTCAAACGAAGAAGAACCAAGTGAGGAAAATGCATCCTACTACAAAGACGGCCTAAGATTGAAACGAAACTGTTTGTGGTCGGAGAGCTTGAATTGCAGGGCTTTGTGCAGTGATGTTCACGTTTCTGTCTCTAGTTGGAATCCGTAGAATAGAACTGCCGTCACTTTCTTCCGGATTAGCTTCCATTTGAGAGACTTCATCGGCTGCAGAACAGAGAGAAATTTCTCCTTGTAGATGACAGAATTGAAGTGTTGTTTCTTCAAGTTGAGCCTTCATCTTTCTGTTTTAGTTTCTCAAACTCATTATGATGGTACGGTATCTCTCCGTCAAGGCTTCGTTAATCCACTGTCAGAAATCACATCCTCTGGCGTACTGAAATCGAATTGGTGGTTATAAACTTCGATTGAGTCAACAAGATTTTCATATTGATTGTTGAAGGATTGAATTCGAGGGTGAGAAGAAGTAATGAAACATACCTGGTAATTGTTGCATTTGATGAAGCGGCGATATGGATTTGGATCGGTGTTGAACGTGAATTCTTGCACACCTGCTCCACAAATATGAATTCTACCATGGCCTTGACTCATTTCGATATTGAAGAGTACAATTAGGACAGTGTTGAAGAAAGTGACTGAATTTGTGTAGGAATTTTGGGGATTTATGAAACCCTAATTGATTTTCCCACCAAAAAATTGATGGAGACCTCTCTTTTGGCGCCAAAGTAGAAAATGGAGGCAAAAAAATATATTTGATGTATTTCTGTATTAGGTTATGTTTTAAAATGTCGGGTACGAATGAACAGTGTAGGCTTGACCGAATCGTCCGTTTTAGTTTGTACATGTTTATAGTTATAGAATAATGAACAATCACACCACACTGATCATCAATTTAATTGGAGCACACTAGGTAATTAATCGGACGAAGATTTAGTTACGTGTATTGCATGATTTCACATGCAGATTGTGTGTTGAATTTCGTACTTTCAAATTTGAATGTGTCATGCATACTATGGATTTGTTCTCTAGTCGGTTGTATTCATGAATACATATGTTCGGTTGAGTCCGAGGATTTATTCGACTTTTTTTTTTTTTTGACTAAGCTAACTTAGAATTTGAATTCCATATATTTCAAACTAGATGTATTTCAAACCGATCACTAATTAGTCGGTTTGCTTGGTGTTTTCACACGAATAAATTGTGTGAAGTCTTTTCTATAATACGTTCGATTTCTTTCGACTAATTCTTCGTCTCCTTACTTGTTCGTCCTACTACACCTATAATAAGTAATAATACATGCCATTGGAAATGGACATAACTTTACCACAACGAAGAGATCAAATGATCTCTCATGGAAAGTTGTGTGAAGTCTTTTCCATCAGTTGGCCAAATGATTCCATCATATTTTTTAATCTCTTAATTACTCTAGTCTCTAGAAGACTCTTTAGTTCTTGATCATTATAACTTGGCTTTTCTTCTACTCTCACTTCTCACTTCTCACTTAACTCATCACTACAAATCTAGAGAAGAACTTGACAGTGGAGATCGACAACATAGAAGCACGACGAAGAGGCAATGGCACTGGACCAGGAATCGGAATCGAGATGAGGCGGGGACCTAGAGTTGGAAAGAGGGACGCTAGAGGTAAGATTTGTCTTTAGTTCTACAAATCTTCTTTGTTTTTTTAGATATTGGTTAACATTGACATGCATGAGGAATCTAGAGATGAACAATCGGTACACATCCTCCATTTGAATGCTTACTAGTTTATTCAATACTTGTAGTGGAATTTTGGAATCATTTGTATACCTAAATGTTGATTAAGACTTTGTTGAATCATATTGTATGTCATATGAAACAGATCTTCACTTTGGGGTAGTTTATTCTACAAGTTTTGAAAACAAAGTTGTGATAAAGTGGGGGTAATCAGATTTAGTTGAATAGGGGTTTGTATGGTTCGAGAACTAGATGGAAGGGTAATTCGAGTTAATAGGTTTACCGATACATGGGGTTTCTTAAAATGATGTTTAATTACAGTTGGTGTATAGTTCGGGTTGTTTTCAACCCTGATTTTAGGTTGATCTTTGATTGATGATTATGAATTACAGAAGAGATAGAGTAAATAGAAGATGACCATTTGAAGAAACATTGACAAACCATGCTGAATTCGATTGTTTGTTTCTGTTTGTGACTGTTTTTGGACAATTGAACTTTGTTTGCGTAGGAATGCCTCCTCAATTGAGGACAATTTGTGTTTGATTTGGCGGCAGAATTTACATGGATCTGGAGAGTGGAATCTTTTACATGGGAGGGACTAAACGCTGGATTCACTATGTCAATCCGGAGACTTTCAGGCTCGTGGACTTATTCCAGGCTACTCAAAGGGTTCTGAGTTTTATGGGGAAGAACTATCCTGAGAATTGGATGAATCTGGTGTGATTTGTGCAGCAGGAGCCAACTGACTTGCCATACCAACCTTTGTACGTGATTCAAAATGATGATGTACTTCGCAACATGTGGGTAGATACTACTGCTGCAAACACTATGGAGGCTCATGTGTTCATGCAAGATGTTGAGTTCGAGATTTGTGAAGTGAACAAGACTCTTATGTTTGCCATTCCAGTTGAAGTACCTGGACTCGTTGGTTATGTCAATGCCAAAGATCTTAATCACCAGGCTAAGGTAAATCAGAAACTGTTGAACAAGGTTGGGGCTCCTGTTCTCAGCATGGAAGAGCTTGAAGCTGAAAGGTGGTGCATTTGTCAGAAGGAAAAGCCAAGGGCACAACTAATTACTAGAGTTCGTTTTCGTCCTAGAAAGAACATGAGGTTGTCCATTGTTCCATTGACTACGAATTAGACTCAGTTAACTTTAATTGTGGGATGTAAGTGGCTCCTAATATGTTTTAACTTTGAACAATTTCAGTGTTAACTCTTGTGCTAGTAGTTATGTAGTTATGGCAGGTGGATAACAATGATCCTAGAACTTCTGTGTTTTGATTTTGGATGCATCATGGGCTTAATTGATCTGTCTCAATGACCATGCTCCTTGAACTAACGTAATGTGTGAATTTCAAACTGGAAACTTGCTATTATTCTGCTTAGACTGTAATCTTCTTCTTAGTATCTAATCTTCAGCCTATAGACCTGCTATGAAGCTTTTGAGTATGTAATAGTCTGCTTTCATTGATGTGGTACTTCTTACTCTAAATGTGTTGAGTGACAATTGATTTTATATGGTCTTATAATTTATGAATAGAAACAAACTTTAAATTGGTAGGTTTCTTGTGGGTTGTGAGAATTAAAGTGTGCAATGAATTGTGACAACCTTTCACACAATGATAAAGAGTTCTAAATGCTAACTCTTGGAAAGGCTGGATTTTGCTTGATTCATGGACATTTAATATCTCCAACCACTATAAAATTTGTTGCATTCAAAATTAAGCAGGTAGCAAACTAGTTAGAAGCCAAAGGCAAAACAAATGGACTGAGGTGCATAGATTGGACTTGTTCATTCATGTACACTCTAACAAAGAATTGATTTCAAATCTTTTGTATTCATGGAAGAATAGCATGAATTTGAAAAGACAGTATCTTGAAGATGTGTGGGAGCTTCTTAATTGTACATTTGATTTTAATATATTACTTTAGTATCTAGTGAACTATACATATGAACTACCATTGTAAGTTAGGTTTATGACATTTAATACATGTACTTTTGTGGTATCAATTTTAAGTTCGATAATTTTGAAGACAGCCTACATAGCCTCTATATAAGATACAAGGAAGCTCACTATCTTCCACACTTACACACTTCCCCTTTCCTGCAGTTAAACAAAGAAGCCTTCAATAGAAAAAAAACACCAAGAAAACATTTAAGTTCAAACATGTCTTCTCCCACAACAAGAGCAGCCCACTACCGTGCTCAAGACATGATCTTTTACGACACGAGCTTTCCTAAGGAACATGTTGAGCGTACGGTGATTGCGTTGGAGAGGATTTCTCTTGACAGTGACATTCCGTGGCACTATTCTTCCGAAACGTTGTATGCTTACAATCTTGTCATCACCGAGTTGTACAATAAGTGCCACGTTCAATATCACTTTGCAGATTTGGAGAAGATCTTGAAGAAGCTGGCCGACCATCACGAGGTGTTCAACAAGCTGCTCAAAACAAGTGGGATGCAACACAATGTGGTGATTAGGGGTGTATTTCGAACCGAATGAACCGAACAATTAGCTTAACGAACGTTCGTTCGTTCGATAAGTCGTTTGTTCGGTTCGTGTTCGTGTTCGACGAACATTTTAACTTTTTGTTCGTGTTCGGTTTGATAATATTTTAACAAGCTCGTGTTCGTTCGTTAACGTTCGATTGTTCGGTTCGTCAAAGAAATAAAATTAATTATAATACAATAAAAATACAAA
>JAYMSP010004404.1:0-16327 GCA_036897095.1 Plantago elongata
TAGATGGAATTTTTTGTGGCGAAATAACCACCAAATATATTCTGATAGAGCAGATAACACATCTTTTCACGATTTACAAAGCGTTGCATTGATTTGGAACATGTGGAGTGGAAGAGATACGATGGTTGCCTGCACTGATTGATGAACAGCAGACATGGAAAGAAAGAAAAAAAAAGAAAAAATACGAGTTTGTAAAGTTGTTTTACACTTTTTAAAGTTGTTTTACACTTTCTAAAGTTGTTAAAGTAACTGGGACTTATAATATTGTTTAATTATTTACAATATATAAATTGAAGAAGTTATGACGGATCTCCGCAAGACCTTAATATTAGTTTAATTAGTTTAAGCTAGGGTTATTATTCGAGTCGAACCTTAACAAGGGTTCAGCTCTACTTGCTCGATAAGGTAAACAAGCCTAGCCTGAACTCCATATTATGCTCGATAAAGCTTGTTAACAATAATTATTATAATAAATTTATATTTTTATACATATTTGTAATATTTTTAATATATAAGGTTTGTTACAACTTGATAAGGCTTGTATTTTTCGAGTTCGAGCTTTACTCGATTGAGCTCTAACCTAGTATCACAAATTTTAACTCGGCTCGACTTGTTTAATAACACTATTTTAAGCATCAATGTTGTTAATTTCATTTTTAGCATTACAATGTTATAATTTAAGTTGAACGAACATCATTATCGATATATGTGTTAATTTTAATGTTAATTTATATGAAATGAATATGGTAAGTTTCATGGTAAAAAATAAAATTGTAATTTATATAATTTTTAATTATTATTTAAAGAAATTTATATTGGAGGGTTCTTGTTAATTTATTTTTAAAAAAAAATTAAGACCTGCTTGATTTTTATAATTGAATTTTCAAAAATGACCTGAAAATAAATTTTAATATAATTATTCATCACTAATTTATTCTATTTCATAATTTCTAATTAAAAATAATTTATTATAACTACATCCTTTCGAGTATGAAAATGTAATAATCTCTCTAACAAAATTAAATTGTGATACTATTTGAACAGGACCATCATGCCAGTGCATTGATGAACCTCCATTATTATTCTTTTCAGAAATGAACACATTCATTCTCGAATTTATTGTAAAATCCTCATCAACCAAAAAAAAGAAAAAGTATGTGGGCAAGCACACTTTAATATGTCGTCGGCATTTCATGGATTCGTAGTTCGGCATCCCTGATTTGGCCTAACGGTCACACTCACCAAATCCGATCCAATTAATCCATTCTTTTCAAAATTCGGATACACATTCTCTGATGGACCATGAATTCAAATTTTCCAAATATCCACGTTATCTACATTTGGATGTCTTGAACTTGATACATTGAACTTAAAAAATGAAAAAAACTTGATACATTGCTAAATCTATAAAATACTCCAAAAAATTTTAAAGTACTACTTATGATATACATGCAATTAATGTACACCTTAAACGACATATTCATATCTTATCATTTATGTTCTAGAAAACATTTTTAAGTTGAGGGACATTATTATTTACGGTATAAAATTATCTTTTCTAAAAAGAATTTATAAACATGATAACTCTAATATATCAAAGTGTCGCAAAGCGAATGAGTCTTATTCTAGAGGTCATAGACATGCAATTCTTAAATAAATCATTTCCCATATTACTCCTTAAATATAAATATTTCTATAAATAACTGATTGGAAAGCGATTTGAATTGAGAAATGCCCATTTAAATAGCTTGTTTTGTACATAAAACAGGCTATTTGAATGGGCATTTTCCAATTCAATCGTTTCCAAATCAATCACTAAAACTCTGCGAAAAATATAAATTTTTTTATATTATTAAATATAGCTAAATATGTAATTGTTATCGGTGGATAATTCGAGATAACATGTTGATATGAAAATATGTGAATTGTGATTGTGAATCACCTTTCACAACGCAACTAGTACTAATCCATGGCGATGCCACGGTATAGTTACTTTTAATAATGAATAAAATAATTTAATTAATCGAGAAAATAAAATTTACAAATAACGCTAATCATTATCTAACATCCAAGGCTAGTCTTTAATAGTAACTATAAATAGTGTAAAATACGACTCATCATGTTGGATTTACTTTGTAAGTGATATGATTCAAGTTGAACAACGTTCAGGACACCGCAGGTAGAGATAACATATACTCCACCCGTTAAATAACAACTGATACATGCTTTTTTTTTTTTTTAAATGTATCCCTCAAACTAGAACCAAATATAAAAAATCTAACACATTTTATATAGTTGGCTCCGAACAACTCCAAAGTAGTATGTTGGCTCCTTACAACACACATAAGAATTACTCTCTTTCTCCCGTATTTAACATCTGCATTCGTTTATAAAACATCCCAATCAATTTCACATAACTTAAATGAAAATTCTATTTCCTTCTTTATTATCTATCATACATTTTCACGATCTCTGATAGTTTATTCAATCTATTTCATACTTTATTACTTCTTCCGTCCCAACTTCATATTCTCGTCTTTCATTTTGGTTATTTTGGCCCATCACAACTTCATCTTCCCATCTCTTAAATGAAAAATCCCACTCCTACTTTATTTACTTTCCCCCCTACTTTATCACTATATCTCCTACTTTTGGAACCGAAAACTTTAATTCCATTCCAAACAGTTAAGTGCACATCGATCCGAAGATCCATGTAAATCAAAATAACCACAAAAATCTTATCACATTATCTCCTACTTTATTCAGTTTTTTCTTCAAATTTGTGTCCGGGGCCACGAGAAGTTCAACTTGGGACGGAGGGAGTATTATTTATTATATTTTATTCATTCTCTTACAATTTGTGTTTGAGCCACATAAAATTAAATCTGGTCTGGACTGAGTATTATTTTATATATATAATTATATATGTTATGGTAATTTTCTTGGCACCCACAATGCAGTCCTGCACCTCCTCTTTGAAAAACGCATGTTTTACTAATTTATCTATAAAATGTTGGTCGGGTTTTTTTTTACGAAGGTACGTAACTTGTTCGAGTATATATATCTCTAACCCGGGCCTGGACTTTATTATTTCGAATGAATTTAAATTCGGGTTGTATAGAATCTGACCCGTTTAATAGTAAAATGACGGAATTCCCGGTGTAATATGATATAGATAGACATGACCTCAACAGTTTTTCGAATCTTGTTAACTGTCCTAACTTAGTAAACATGTGTAGAAAAAATCTAAGTGTTGAAATCTATTATATGAATTGTATATCCTTTTATATACATATTATGTGATATTCAAGATCATATAGCACATATTTTTTTCTAACTAAAGTTTAATTATACTAAGAAGTATAAAACAATATCCATTAAATCAAGCTCCTGATATAGAATACAAACAAAAACAACTTTAAATATTATAGAGTTGTATGTATTGCATCCTTTTGAGTGCAAGACATTGGACTGACACGTTCTAATTAACTCCAACGGAGTTTCACTTGGTGTGAGAGTTGACACCAGTTCTAAGATTTAGAACCGATGTAAGTTTTATTTTTCCTTTTATTTTAAATGAAATGAAAGATAATAAGAAATGAAAAGATGAAGTTTAAAAGAAATGAAAAAAGAAAAATTGAATAGAGTGTGAACATTGGAGTATAATGGTTGTTGAGATTGTAAGGTAAATGAAATGTTGATGTGGAAGAGATAAGTTGATTTTAGTGGGTGTGACCATTGGAGATGTATACTAAAACATCAATTTAATTTAATTTTGTCGGAGATGTATACTAAAACTTATTGTTATGATAATTATGACTTAAATATGGTTGTTTTTTGTATTTTGAATACTTCTCTTATGCTTGTGCCATGTAAATTGCTTTATACAGTTTGTTTTGGAGTTTGAGGGGTACATGTATTGAAAATAGTATCAGTTACTACTTAACGAGTTTGGTACGACCGTACGGGTGCATGGCTCGATATAAAGTTTATCTTATATCAACTCGTCGAGACCATAACAAGTTAGTTGGATCCTAACATTGAAAAATATATCCCTCATCATTAGTCGTACCATATTTATTTTTATATATAATAGTATCAAATCTTTACTTTTTTAGGTCGTAGATGTTTCACTATAATATACATTTAGTAGACTTGGATCAATCAAACTTTATAAATTTGTTTGGTCAGTGTTTGGGTCGGCATTCCTAATTATACGTTTGATTAATCAGGTAGAAATTGATCGGACAACACAAATCTTGCTTATCTAAACTAGCAGTGTCTTGATTTATAGTACTGTTTTTCCTTTATTTCTCGGCACCTTTTTTAATAAAAATATGTTTCAATATTTAGTCAAATTAACATCAAATAGTCCCTCAATCATTATTTCAAAATAAATGACATTGGACCACAATCACTTGTCTACCTCAACATCTCATCAGACACACGAGACAGAGACAAACAACAATGTCTCGAAATTCAGAGAGATCGAACATGAATTTACAACTTAAAATTTTCTATTTTCAAATTTTAAAATATATTTCATAATAATATTGAAATTGTGAAATATGTTATCATTTTTCTATTGATTTTTATGCAATCATTTATGTATGCAGGATTGGGCCATAAATAATTTTTCAAAATTACCATAAGTTGAGCTCCTTTTTAACATGTATTGTACATTATTTGTTTGAAATATGACATTTTAGAGAATTGGTCCATATTGACTACAAAAACTATGAGTAAATAAGTCTAGATTTATCGCTCAATCTAATAATGTTTTCTTTTTTTAAATTAATTTTATCAATGAAACTTCATGAAATTCAAAGATATATTCCACATCAAATTTTGCCTATGTGGTTGATCAGTAAGGCCAGTGTTAAAGGGTGGCGTTCACATATGTTTGAGGCGGGATGGCTGAGTTTGCTTATAGCATATGGGTCTGGTTGGAATCTTTCACATTTTCAGCAGAAGCCTATTTGATTTAGTTGAAATTAAAAGTGTGATTATACCTTGTTTAATTCGACGGAGGTCTTATATCATTGATTTAAACCTCATGTTGATAAATTGCTTTGGGGTTAACTGATCTGAACTAAACTAGATGAAACTGAATTAAACTAAACTGAACTGAAGTAATATATAAATTATAACTAAGCAGAGCTGAGCTAAATTGCACTGAATGGAACTGAACTGAACTGGAGTGATTTTAAGTTTTAGAGAACAAAGCCCAATTTTACATAGGTTGTGTTTTCGATTTGATAATACGGATAGTGTGGACTTCGGTTGACAGTTGTACTAAGTTCTCAAAAAATAAATTTCTATAATACATTTATATTTATTTTAATGAATTAATAATTTATTTAATTAAAATATTTTTCGGAGTTACATAAATAAATTTATATGTGACTCAATAAAAACTATATATACACTATGCGGTCAAAATACTAAAATTAAATAGTGAAGACAAAATATAAATTTACATAATTAAATACATATTTTAATTTATATCTTATTTTAATGAATAATTGACATTTATGAATTTGCTTCATCGTAATAAATCAAAACATATCTTTAAATTTATGAAATGTTTATTTTAATATGTAAATAATTTATTTGTTAATATTATCTATATAAGATTGGTGTCTATGGATTCGTCTTGCCAAGATGAATCCAAATATATGCTCAAAATATTTTTCGGAGTTTTACATATATAAAGTTATATACGATTTAATAAAAATTATAACATACCAAAATTAAATAGTTACTTCTATATTAATTTTTTTCTTTTTAATTTATTTTTATTCATGAAACTTAACAAAATTTAAAGAGGCCACATAAGATTTTACCTATGTGGCATGTCTCTTTATTGAGAATTGATGACATCACTTTTATTATATATACTAGAAACGATACATCGTGCTAGCGCGGAGTCCATCAATTTTATAAATAAATCATATATTAAATACTATATTACATGTCTAACTCCATACATAAACTCTATACATCAATTTTGTTTAAACATTATTCTGAGCTTGATACTTGCCTAGTGTAGAACCCTAAAATAGTGTTTAAGAATGTAACATACTCAATTGAAAACATAAACCATAAACATGTTAACGATATATCAAATACATCAAATAATAGCAAATTAGTAGCGGACAATGTAATTTAACCTAGAATTGGCAATTTAACATAGTAAATCTAGACAAGAAATATAATTGTATTCATGGTTTTAATAAAGCAATTCATGTATCATTTCCTTATCGATTTAAAGGAAATGTTAAAGCACATTGAAGATGTCTTTGAAATGATTGATGGAAAAATAGACCCAATAGTTTGTGCTTATATCGATTGACTTCTAAAATAACGAGACCTAGCATTGAGGCAACATGCAATCCAGCCAAATAATTAGCAAAGTGAATTGGACTATTTTCATTACAGTCGGGGTTGTGAAATTGAGTAATCTAATCGAGTCGTAAACACACCCAAAGTTATATAATCGAATTAAGGTGCATGTGAGCCAAAGTCTGATCCAAATACACATAACAGTTCATGCGGGAACAACAACTGAGATGGGTGAAGGGGTGTTGCGTGTGGCGTGAGTCTGTAAGCGAAGAAATATTAAAATATAATTTCTTAATAGTATGTTGCTAGAAAATAGAGAAGAATCACTAAATAAATTACAAAAATGAAATAACATTTAAGCAAATCGATTGACACTTTAACATGAGCATATCATTTATTAGTAGACGGTTGTTAGAGAATTAGAGTTGAAGCGTTGAACAATTTTACAAGTGAAATAATAATTTTATAAGTGAATTGTCAATTTCATATTTTACTTTGAGATTTATTATATTGTATCAAATATATTTATAATATATATATACACACACACAAAATACTATCTAGCTGGCTTGCTGAACAAGAACATGCATTGGACTAGTATAATAACAACGTGGCCCCACAATCAACGGCTCGAACATGGCCTCTGGTCCCATTTAATAACCTGTAAAAAACACCCTTCTCTTAGACAGAGTGGATTCCATTTATTTCTTCGTAGATAACAAACACTTGATTCCTTTATCTATCTGCTTCTCTCTTCCATTTATATAACCTCTCTCAATTCCAATTCTCCCACAACCCATCGTCCAAGCAAGAAACAAAGTCCTGTGCTTCCTTTCGTTCTCTTGATTCTTTCTGTGAGTTTTTGAATCAGAAAACAACAATGGAGGTTCTAAGATTGTACTTTGTGGTCTCAATGGTTGCTGCTCTTCTTTTGGCATTGGCTGTCCCTTCCATCAATGCTCAGGCACCTGCTCCAGCTCCTACAAGTGATGGTACTAATTCTTGTTTTCCTGTTCTAGTACTAGTATATCATTTGAATTTGAGTTCAAGATCTATTGCTAAATAAAGTCTTGTTTTCTTTGCAATGCAGCAGCAGGAGCAATTGACCAAGGGGTTGCATATCTGCTAATGCTGGTGGCTTTGGCTGTAACCTACATGCTTCACTGATTTTTATAGGCTGTGATTCATTTGAGGCTACTTTTTTCTGGAGCTGGAGTTGAATTGTTTTCTTCTGTTATCCATTACTACTATTCATTTTCCCCTTTCAATTTTTATTCCTACCCCTTCTATCTGTGCTGATTTAATTAGCCCTCGACTTGTAAATGTTCGGTGTTGGTGATTCTTTTTGTTCAATGAAAATTCAATAATTGCTCAAGCAGTTAATGATTTCTTGCCTGTTAGTTTTAGTTTATATTCCTGTAAACAATCCAAAATTTATGTTACTGTAACATGCCAAACCAGGATATTCGAATTCACGCCCCATAGATATATGTTCTGCTAGTTCTGGAAGGCAGGTTGAACTTGAGAACTCAGAGTTTCTGGAAATACAGGTTGGTGAGGAGGCGATTGATGAGATAGAGGTTCTTTCAAGTTACGGCAATAGAAAATTAGGTTTCAGATTTTGTTTGTGCCCTGTTTTGGGTTGATGTTGATAGTACAGCGATAATAATACAACAGCAATACACATTCTGAAGAACCTGCCTAATCTAAGAAAGCATAGTTTACTTCCCCGTATGATTGTTACAAGCTGCAACTGCACTATTTTCATTACACATATGTCAATGCGAATTAGATCGAGTTACATTCATATCTCCCAATCTTTCTCATGATCTCTATGTCAGTTCGGCGGCAGATGTACTGCTAGACTAGTAAATACTTGTTTATTTTATCTACCACTTAACTGAAATAGGAGAAAACAAATTAGAAGAGTTTACGGAGAGAATGGGTTGATTAAAGTGCCATTTCTGCTTGCAGCGCAGCAAGTTCATCTTCCTCCTCTGTTCTTTTCTTTGGAGCAGGCCGAGCAGGCACTCTGCCTGACGGGATTTGTGAAGAGGCGGCAGGAGCTGTGGTTGCAGACTGAAGAAGCTGTTCTTCCAACTCCTCACTCTCCAATTCTTCAAGTTCAGCCTCTAGTTCATCCTATTTTAGCCAACATCATAAGAAAAATCAGTAAGTTGACAAAAAAGATGGCTCTGTACACAGCAAAGGAAAGATTTAAAACTTGGGGTGAACTTGTAAACAAGCCACATACCTCGTCATAGTCGGCAGATGAAACTGGTTCGCTCAATGCTTGCTGAATCTGTTTCATGTTCTCTGTATGTTCATTAATCTCATCCATTGTCTTGTCCACGTCGTCAATATTTCTGAACAGTATTATTAACAGATTTGTCAATACACAAGTGAAAATCACAAGGCACAATTCGACAGTTTGGACATTAAACATGGTCTAAGGCAACTTACACAGCTTTCTGCATTGCTTTCATTGCAGCTGCTCCACTTCTCAGGGTATCCACAGTTTCAGTAGTAGCTTTAGCACCTTCCAGTAGAATCATCTACAAGAACAAAACACTTGAGCTGGCTAGATTTGCATTGGAGTACACTGGAGCTCAACCAAGAAGAGGAAAATTAGCAAACAGACCTGATCATGTAGGCGTAGTTGGTAATTACCAAGCTGTGCTATCTGATCTTCGTAGAGTCTTTTCTTCTTTAAACATTGTATAGCCGCTGCATAAGTAGTTTGTTTCATCATTAGCCAGACCAAAGACCAGAAAGATTTTCACATGTGAAATCAACAGACCAGGGAAAACATATTAATGATGATAAAAAAAACTGCTGCATAAGTGCTCAACCTAGACTTGGAACCATGTGGATTTACTCGACAATTTTTTTGATAAAAGTTAATACTTGAATCTAAATGAGTAAAGTTTATAACTATGTTAAGGCCTTGAAAAAAATACGTAAGAAAGCATGGCATGGAATCAATAAGGTACAGACTGAAGCATTGCCCATATAAATGCATGAAGTTGTCTCCTAAAACTTCAGACAAATGCAACAAAAAACAACTACATTGAAACAATTTGTGGCTAATAAGCACCTGCTGCAAGTAAAGGAAACAAGTGTTACAGCTAAAATGGAGAAAAGGAAGCTTGAAAGGCCATAAATAGCAAACCTCTTTTGTTCTTTGCTCTAGTATATTGTTTTGCCTTCTCAACCTGCGCATTTGCCTGCTTCAGAAGGTAGTTTTCTTTCTTCTCAAGCATCTCAAGTGTCTGAACAATATTTAGAAAAAGAGATTAACAATAAGCACCTAGTGGTATACACAAGGATCATAACTATTGGATTTGAAGAGACATTCTTAACAACCCATATTTAGTTCAAGCTACTCAGTTAACCCGAGAAACATGAAGCAAAGAGCAATTCACACGAAAACACTCTCGAAACTAGTATTCAATGTTTCTCCAGATCAGACTAGTTTTCTATCAGCCAAGTGTCAACTCCGGTGTGCACTCATCGACGAGACACCAAACCCAAGTAACCAAGTTATGAAAGCTCGACTAATGAACGAGTAAAGAGCGTCCAATTAAACAAAACCAGTAGCAACATGGTCAGGAGAGGAGGTTTTCAATTGAGGATCACAGATACCCATTATATTAACATCAATAATCCTTATTCCGGATCAAAGTAAATACTACGGGGCCGGCACGGGTATACAAAAAACAGTACCCAGAAGCCCGAACCATACTACATAATACTAATTCAAAGAAGCTAGTCTATCAACCAAAAAGTCAAACAGAGGAAGCAGCCCTATTTTAGACCCCATCACTCTTCAATAGCAAATTAATAACTGCAACACGCCATTTAGTTGTCCCTGAACAATCGAATGAGCTACTGTACATAATATTAGCTGGTGAATCAAGTCTATACAAGTTGATATTGACAAGCACAGAAAATGGAAAAAGAGAGTATTGCACCTCATTTAACTTATCAAGGGTGCTGAGAACAGTAGTCTCAGTTTTAGGTTGGCGCTTGAACCGAGAAAACATAGTTCGATTGGACGCGATCGAATTCAGGAACCCTGAGAAATATCATATCATCAATAGTTCAATACCGTAAAAGCAAATTAAGAACAACTCCAAATGAAGAAAAAGTGGCAGAATCAGATCGATCAGTAATACCTGGGCTTGGTAATGGAAGGAAATAGCTGGGATAGCCGCTTGTGAAGGGACGATCGGTTTGATACGGTGAAATGAATGATCTGATAGAAATTTGGAAACTTTGCTGAATTGGAATCTTCTGAAGCAACGTTGCGTTTTGTTTAGTTTGGAAACTTTGCTTAACCGCGTTTGGATGAGGTATTTGAGACCGGAGAGCTACCAAATATATGTATATAAAGGACCACTTTTTATTATCAATTCTAACAATAGTATTTTATATTTAAATTAATATGAAAATTTCTTTCATTTTTATATTTTAACACTACAAATACATATAATCAAGGAAAGTTTATCCTGCATATCAGAATTATTCTTCACGTTTAATTGAATATGAACATAATCAATTAAGTTGACAAAATCCCTTGATATATTACGTAGAAGGAAATATGAACATGGAAAAATTCACGCTTCAATCACATTTTGGCTACAAATATATCCAGAGCAACTCCTTTCATTTTGGACAGGCCGTTCTAATACTACTCCTCTTTTCTTCTATTTTTTCTTTTCTTTTTTATTTTCAATTATTAATATTTAATAAAATATAAAATATAAAAATTATACGAATTTTATATTTTTTTATCCTCTACACATAGAGACAGCTTATTACTATATTTCAAACATTACAAAATTTATAATGTTTAAACTTTAATTAAGTATGTTTAATTAAAATACCGGATTCTATTCAAATCTATTTATATAGCATTAAGTAAAAAACTCAAGTCAAGATTAAATGAGATAATTTATAGAAATTTTAACTTCTTTTACTAAATAAATACAAAGAAAATATAAAGATGACAAGTTTACAAGTCCAACCAATGCAATGCGTTTTCTCTCATGTGTAGAATGTTGCATGCCAATTGCTCTATTTTAAAATGTGATAATCGAATATATAGTATGAATCTCCTCTAAGAATCATTAATTTATTTAATTTATTATTGTACTTATAGTTAATTAATAGTTAGCTATAATATCTCTCTCTCTCTCTTTTGTTTTATATATAAAAGTTAGATTCCATGCTACATTTTATAATTTTGAGGTGGAAAATCAAAGTTTATTAAAGTGATTATTTTGATAGTTACTTCTATTTTTCTCTAAATAAAAATTTAAAATTTCTATTACAGTCCATCAAGAAAAGTGGGATATCTTATATTTAGCCACCAATTTTAACCACCAAAAAAAGTGGGATATCTTATATATAGCCACCAATTTTAATATATGCACATTCTATTCACTAGAAAATTCTAAGTAACGAATCTAATTATATGGAAGCAACATTTAATTTGATGCAAAACTCATTATTCTAATTTGTAACTTAATTGTTATAGTATTATTTTGTATCCTAAAGATTCAAGTATGCCTTAAGTTAAATTAAAGAACTCATGTGTTGCATCCTATAGTGCATGCATTTCCCATAATACTAAAACGCACAATCTCAAAATAAGACTTTGATGAACATAGAATGGATCCATATTTGTATGCAATTTTGTTACTGAGTTAAATGAATTCTTATTTTTATGCGATTTTGTTAACTTTAATCTCTACATTTTTGTTAAATTCAACGGAAAATTGTAGCACATGAGAAAGAGATTCCAAAATAAATTTGAATTTTATAACAATTTAGTTTTTATTTGACACCTATTCCATAAATATTCGGTTTGTAACAAAATAGACAGATGATATAATTATATCTCCTATACTCTTTCAAATTATCCTATATAATCCAGTATATGTTTACGCTAGACCGAGCCCTCCGTACTCTAGGTGGCATTTCGTTACCTATTTATTTCAAAATTTATTAGCCAAACTTTGAAACTTAAAATAATTTTAATTTTAATTTTTTGAAATTGAAATGCTATACTAGACTACATTTAATGCTAATCAACACATGTGGATTGCATGTAGTAACAATTATACAATTTCAATTTTTTCTTTTTGTGTTTACATGTCGATAATTATTTACATATATAATAAAGTTAGTTCAATTTTTAGTTACTGAGTCAATATCAATTCCCGATCTTTAGCAGTCAACATATATAGTTAGCTACTCTAGAGTCAGTTTCGCTCCTACATGCATGAAGATAGAACAAATCATTAATTAATTGTTCGCAACATCACTATAAATTAGGGTTAAATGCAAAATACCCCTTAAATTATTGTAAATGAGCACAAAACCCCCTCCAGTTAACAAATTAGTATCAAACCCTCTTAAATTATTAAAAAATATGTGCGGAATCTCTTGAGTTATTAAATTAGTCCCTGAGTTACAAAAGGAAGTGCACGAAACCCCGTGAGTTATCGCAAAAAGTGCACGAAAACCCTCCTAGTTATTAAAATATGTGCGTTGAAGCCCCTCTACATTTTTTTTCGGCTTGCTCGTGTTAGGTGCGACAATGGATGTTCTTTTTGTTTTTCTTGCTCTAAATTATCTTTGACTTCATTTATTTCGTTTATATGACTAATAATAAATTGGTATATGTTGTTTATATGTAGTGCCAATTTTATTTAGTGTTATTTATGATTATAATTTATATTTTAATAGTTTAAATTTTAGTCCTTTTAATATATATAAGAACTTGGACTATCGAGTCAAACTGCACACCATACAAATTTATTATGTATATTTAATATTTATTTAAAAGGGTATTGTGATGACTTTATAAGAATTCTATAAGATTTTGTGCATGTTTTAATAATTATGATAAATTTATTTACTTTTTACATTGATTTAGTGTGAGATAACAAAAATATGAATTTATAGTCGCACCTAATAAGGTTGTACCTCACACTTTAAAAAATGAAGGATGGAGGGTTTCGTGCACATTGTATAATAACTCAAGTGGGTTTGGTACTAATTCGTTAAATCATAGGGGTTTTGTGCACATTATTAATAACCTAGGGGGGTGTTATGCATTTAACTCTTATAAATTACACCTCAAACTTTCAGGGATTCACTAAACAAAAAGAAATATGAACGATTTTGTGCCACGGTGAACACATTCCAAAGCCAATATATGGTGAGCAATACCAACACCTTCCAACCAAACATAATCTTATATATAAACACTACCATGCAGGTTTTGATGTTGGAAAGTTATGTTACAGAGTGATAGAAATGATTTTAAAGTTGTAGGGTCAAGGTGACTGCAAAAGAGGCAAGAATGAAGAGATAATTGTTTTATTTTGTTCGAGACCCGGTGGTTAATTTGATCGGTAAAACAACTTCTTCAGTGATGGATTCTCTAATTGAGGTATGTTGAGCCTCCAGGCGATTCAAATATTCTTACTATATACTACAATCTCACTTAATCAATTGATATTTGTTTTTAGCTTTGTGAGTTGTGACACCAGTGCATTTGCATTGAAATTATTCGAAATATACATATGAACTATATATGTGCAAGGTGCGTGTTCCATATGAATACAACATTATGAAAGGTTTTCAATGTTTGTTTGTAGTTATAACGACATAGAGTTGATTTGGAGGATTAAGATCATAATCTTTTTGTGGTGTGTGATGAATGATACTCTTCCCCTTCATTCTGGATTACGCAAAAGATATATTTTTAAAGATGATGTTAGTTATCTTATTTGTCCCGATACTACTGAAAATATATTAATTTGACACATTCTTAGAAATTGCAACTTTGTGCGTTGCTATTGTGCATGTATTAACTTCCTTAATTATGTCATGTTTATTGATACTGAATATGCTTTGGAGTGGATTTGTATATTTATGCAGGTGGTGTCAGCAGATGCATTTGAGTTCTTCGTTAGCTCATTTGGAAGCTGGAGCATTTGACATAATTAAAATAAGATAAGCGGATATGTTCCTTTGGGAGTCTACTCAATTTATCGGTGTATATTAGCAGACACATGAATTCACAACATATCTTTTCATGTGAACACAATATTTTTGTGCTAGAAACAACCTATATGGGATAGTATTAAGATGATTTTGATGCCTTAATTCATTGTCTACCAGCCGGAGAAATATTAGTGTCATATTCGGAACAACTAAGGTGTTGTTGTTGGATGGGAGAGAAGGATAACTCCTCATATACATGATTCTAAGGATGTCTAAATCATTGATTGCACATGTGCAGTTTTGGTCGCTTAAGAATTGGGATTTAGGCACTTTAATATTGAGGGAGTATGTTTTTGAGAATTATTTGTCAATTACAACACCATGACACACCATCTCTTCATTAGGTGTCAATATTCAAGGAATTTGATTGCTATCAAGCCTTTTTCATGCTTTTAATTTTAATTATATTTCTAGACTTTGTAATAAACTGGATCATCCTTTGGCCCGTGATGATAACTAGGCTTGATAGCTTTGGATTTTTCAGTTGTCTTTTAGAACACTTATTTTGTCTAGCTAGCTAGAAAAAAAGATCATCTTTAATATTTCAACATTTTAAATTGCTAAACATCTTTTCATTTTTTTAAGTTTAAGATCAAGAGGTATAAGAGATCAATGGTCTCTTTTATATTTTTTAAAAATGTATCAAATGATAAATTTGTTATTATTCAATTATTGTAATAGTAATATTATATCTAAAAAACAATATGAGATAGTGAATAAAGTAAGAGAAAAAAATCTTTTCAGAGAAGGGAGAGTTGAGTTTGATATTCTTGTTGGTGTCAAAATGTAATACTACCTTCGTCCCGATTTCAATAACTCGCGGATTCGAACATAAATTGTAAGAAAAAGAGTGAATTAAATAGGAGATACGGTAATAAAGTATAAAAAGAGATACGGTAATAAAGAAAAATACGTCATAGTGAATAAAGAAGTGAGATAGCGAAAAAGTAGGGAAATAATTTCCATTAAATAGATGAGTAATGAAACTATTCGAAAAGTTGAATTTAGAACGGAAGAAATATTAATCATCGATACCTTTAGATTCCTTCCATAATAAAGTAACAAATTAGAAAATTTCATCACAATTTCGTTTTTACTATTTTCAAACTGACTTATATCCACCTATAATAATGGATTATATGTGCATTAAGATAAGTATGTACATCCAAATTATATGCTTAACAAACAAAGAGAAACAAAGCAAGCTACAGTATAAAAAAGTGTCAAAACTCCAGTCGTATTTAAGCCCCGTAAATTCATGTTTAACAGTGTGAATTTCATTGCCCACATACCATTGCAACAATTATTTCTATTAATTTATTTTATCTTTCAATTTCTATTTTTATTAAACGTAAACAATATTATAGCATAGCCACGAGAACTATATGGAATTAGTTGCATTTTCAGTCAATATATCTTTTAATGTTTATATCTTTTTGTGTATGGACTGCATTTTATTTTTTAATTAAATCCTATATACAATACTCCGAAAAATAATAGAAATGAATTCATAAAAAAAATGAATTTATAACTCGCATATTTTCATAAAGTCGGCTAACCAATATTATCTTCTATTATGGTGTACTTAAATGCAATTCTACGCATATTCTTCTTGAGTTTTTTTTCTATGGATCAAGATAAATTTGATGTTTCTATTTTTGACAATAGGTTCCATCATATGGGGTTGAAGTTGTTGTAAAATATTAATTCTGGAAATATTTGACTATAGTACGAGAGGAATACCATTTATTTGTGAATCTTAATATGTTGCGGTTGATGCGTAAAAATACAGAGTCTAAGTTACAATGAATGTTTAGGATAAGGAAGAATAACCTTTGTTACAAGATCCGATCACAACATATGATTAATTTAGTGAAAAAAACATTTTTTTTTGTGACCG
>JAYMSP010004405.1:0-16320 GCA_036897095.1 Plantago elongata
GAGTTTTACATATAGAGTTATATATGATTTAATAAAAATTATAATATACCAAAATTAAATAGTTACTTATAAATTAATATTTTCTTTTTAATTTATTTTTTCATGAAACTGAACAAAATTCAAAGAGGCATGTCACATAAAATTTTGTCTATGTGGCATGTCTCTTTGTTGAGAATGAACACCACTTTTATTATATATATATATGTATATATGTATATATAGATTACTTTAGTTCAATTTTATTAAGTTACGTTTAGTTTAATTTATTCAGTTCAATTCAATTTAGTTATAATTTATACTACAGATTAGTTCAGTTCAATTCGTTTCATTTCGTTTAGTTAACTAAATTTCAGTTCAAAGTAACGAAGAATTATTAATTTAAACATATTTTAAGTTTTAATTTATCCCAAAGACAACCCTGGGATTCCTATGTGTACTCTCAAGTGACCTTACTTCACACACTGAAATAGGTAATCTTCATTCAACAGAAATGTATTATCCTCGGATCAGTTAAAAGCCATAAAAGCATTTTTAGATACACTCTTAGTGAAATACTTACAACATTATAGAAATCCAAATTATGTATATATACATATATTATAAAAATTAAAATTTTACTTGTATTTAATTACTTACTCTCTTCATTTCGATTTGAAATTTTTATTTAAAGAAAAGAGACTTTTAAACTAAAATCGTCTAAAATAAAAAGTGAGATTTTAAAATTGAGATGATGGAGTATGTTATATTCTGTGGTGCAAATTGAGACAGCAAATTAAACTTTACAGTATTAGACTGCTGATTAAGTTTCACCAGAATCACTCGATTCAACATATACCAAAAGTAAAATGTAATAATTTTATAAAACAGAATACAGAAAAAATGTACAAAAATGTAACTTGGGAATTGGGAACACGTGATGCCATTAAGACAAAACACCCCGACCAAGTGATTAAATTAGTTAACCAAGATGTCTCAAGAAGCTCAATATGATTTCTCACCTAATAAATATGACTAAAAATTATTAAAATATGTGATTTTTATTATTATTCTAATTAACTAATTATACTTGTACTTTGTGGTCTGGTCTCTAGCACAAAGGTGACCTATGGGGAATGCGTTTTCTTCTACTCATGCTAGTGGCCATGTCCTCGTCTGTTGTCTTACTAGCCAATCTTCCGCAAACATACAGTCCACTTCTCTTCTTCCTAACAACCTCAGTGCAAGAAAAGCTCATATTTTCCGACCCTGATGACCCGGAGATTGAGCTCATTGCGCCCTCGCTGCTGTCCACGATTGTTGAATGTGGCGTCTCGTTCGTCATCTCATGATCTTCTCCTCCTATTTCATGTGGGATGAAGAAGTCCGGACCAAGTTGAAGGGTTTTGCATACTTTCAAGAAAGGCCAAAGATCTTTGTAGTTCTTAAGGACAAACTCAACCTATATTCACCAAATAAAATGTTCAGATAGTTATTAAAAGTAAAATTGGGTTACTATGCAACTGAATTCTGATCATATCTACGCTTACTTCATCTTGTAGCAAGTGATCATGCATGTTTATATTTATACTACCATGAATCGAATTGTAACTATATTAAAACATTTATATCAATATAAATCACTATATCATGTTTTACGATTGGATACTACCGTCTTATTTTTCAAAATTCAATCTCATTTCAAGACTTCAAAGTGTATAATGTCAGAGATCTGTCTACTTTAACAATTAGTTTTCAAAAATAACTTACTCATATGGACTTGATAGCAAAATTGAAGATTTATAATTGACTAATTAGCTAATAACAAAATTAGGGATACAGTAGATTCGATAATTGTTAATGATAAATAAGGATAGGTTAATCCAATTTAAAAATAAATTAAATTCTATGTGATCACCTCAAGATTCAAAGAGCCGTTTTGACTACAATTCTTAACCTTGAGAACATCACCATTCCATGTGTATTACGCAGAAAATTGCGTAGACCAGATTCTTAAAGTGCAGAATTTTGAAAATATGGTCATTTCTTTTGTTTTTGAAGATTTGATATCATAGAATTAAAAGAATGTGATTTGTCATAATTCATAACGGAATTGCGTTTGAATTATACTACTAGTAAATACTCATGACAAAATTCAATTATTCGTTTTCATATAGTAATTCTGAATGTCATTCTTGTAAGAGATCCTTCTTCCTATTTTACTACACATCAAATCCTCCATAGAATTATGGTTCAAACTTCACATATCTAATAATCAAACTTCAATTCACTAGTGAAAACGAACTACTGTGTACGAACTATGAATCTAGATTGAGACGTATGGACGATATACCGTATACGTACCTTGCAACCGAGAGAGCAATGAGTAAATGGTTCCTGGAGGCTCCGGTCACAAGAAGTGCAAAAGTTTCCAGAGCCTTTGAACTGTCGATTTTGAGGCCTCTTCTTGATGAACACCACTTTCGAAGCGTTAATCGTGTATGCCTACATCAGGTAGAAGAACAAAAGCATTAGTATAATTTGCATATATATATTCATACATACAAGATTTGGATACGAGACAATTGAACTATGTATGTATCACCTGAATGTTTGAGCAGTCGATAAGCTTCTCTAGGTCTTCCAGACGAACAACCTCATGATAAACGTATCGTCGAATCTGGAGAAGTCTATGAGATCGATGCGAAAAGTAGCAATGAGGGCAAATACTCGTACAACAATCAATACAGCACACATTCTTCTCATTCTTCTTAGCATTTTCGTGAGCTGAACACGGTGCGAAGAATTTTTGAACGTACAAAGCTTCCAACCATCCTGGTTTCTCATTGCCCTACATAATTACACCAACCATATGTTATCAAAATTAGCAAAATTCAGATCTTTTTAAGTAAAGTTGAAATTCTGTAAGCTCAGATCTTTGTATGAGCAAAGAGTGAAATTGAAATTGAGATCGAAAGTTAACTTGTTCATGGGGCGAAAGACAACGTACCATGATCGTCGAAATCGGAGAATTGTGTTGGGAGGTTTAAGATGATTTAGTGTAGCTCGAGAAAGAGAGGGATGTGGTTATGGAAGCTAGGATATTTAAGGAGGTAGCCAAGGGGAAGGAAATTATATTTATTTTTCGAGTACATAAATATTTTGTCAAGAGGATCACTACAGTACTTTTCATATGTTTGGAATCAGCTTCAAACTTATCTTTAATAAGGTAAAAAAGGAGGAGGACTATGGTCGGTAAAGATAGCTTGTAGCACATGGAATGGGTAAAAACGAAAAGGCCCTATTAGAGCTTTTGGGCTTCAATTCTCCAAAATCAACCTACTCCAATATTTAGCACATTATGATGTCATATGATATGATCTGATATGAACAAACACTTACAAAAATTGTTAAGAAATTCATACGGACATGATATAACTTTTAGTCAAAATATTTGATATCATTGAATATAATTACCGTGTTTATCGGTATCTTTATCTATATAAAGACGGTCTTTCATGGGACTTACTCCCTTTATTTTTATTATTTATCTTTTTTAAGAATAGGGGATATTAGTCTTTTATGTTGAATTTAGAAAGTTGGAAATTCGACTTATAACGATTAGGAATCTAAAAGGAAGTCAGTATTGCGAATTCAATTATGTGTAACGTGTGCGAGATCTTTTGAGATGTTTGAGTAAATTTACTATTATCTCCTCTCTAGCTATAAAACTTCAGAATTGTTCCTAAAAAGTAAAAACTTTCAAATTATAATAGTAATATTTTATCAGAAAAAGCAAATAAAAAAAATTTAAACGATTAAAGAGTGATTTAAACCCGCAGACTATTAATTGAAGGTGAAGCATCAGACCAACCGAGTTGCGCTTCGTCGTCGAGAAAACAAAATTAACGATAATAAGGAAACTATAGAATTGCTAGGGCATCCTTTGTTTCATAAATTTCCAGAGTTCCTTCAGAATTATGAATTTCAGTCTCATAAATACTGCATTGCCACATAGTATGTTATCATGATCTCATCAAATTAAATCATATAAAATGTCACCTCCTCCCTGCATAACTATTTTTATCACTATAACTAATATTAACCCATGGCAATATTACAGTATAATTTATTTTTAATAATAAAAAGAAAAAAGATTAATAAAAAATAAATTAATCAAAATAACAATGTAATCATTATATAAACAATGTTAGTTATGAGTCAGTTCGTAGTCCTTCTTCATTCAATATTATGTCATTATATATGCATATTTTCTTTAACAAGTATGTCCCTCATGAACGAAACCAGAATAAAACATAAAAGTATACAACACAATTAATAAGTTTGTTCTCACAACTATGCGTATGTGGTCACACCACCACAAATAAAAAATAAAATATTATAAAAATATAATTTCAAATGTTACGGTTGTTTATGAACCATGTGGTGGTATAAATCGCCCCACTAAATATACACAATTATTATTCAAACATAATTTCACATGCTACTTTTTAATTTTTTCAATAACCATGTCCCCTGGTCCCGTTATGGATGAAGAAAGTAGAGAGTTTCCCGCTTATAGAGTATCTAACGTAAACCACCAGGTCGACCCGTCATGGAGATCAAGAAAGTACAGAAAATATCGATGACTGTTCTCCCGTATGGAGAGTAGAACCGTGTAATATTGATTACTTGAATCTAATAAAATGAGTGCATGAATTCATTTAATGTTTATATTATAATTGAAGTCCGTATACATCATCAAATTACTCACATATATTTTATTAACTCGCAAGGTACTTTAGCCACATTTTGTCAATGATAAACTAATTCAATTAATTTGCGTGATGGTGGAGAACGAACATGTGCTCAAAGTTATTCTTCCTTATCCTAGTTGTTCAGTGTAAACTTTGACTATGTATCTTTGCACATCAACCTCTGCTTATTAAGAATCCAAAATTAAGGGAATTACTCTCATATCCAAGTCAAATATGTCCTGAATTATATTTTACAACCACTTCAACCCCATATGATGTAGCATGTTGTCAAAAATAGAAACATCAAATTTATCTCGATTCATATCAAATAAAAAAAAACTCAAAAAAATTATGCGCAGAATTGGCATTTAAGTACAGCATTATAGAAGATAATATTGGTGTTAGCCGATTTCTGAAAACATGCGAATTATAAAGTCGAAATATGTTATATAAATTTATATGAGATTTTATAAAACAATACTAGCGTAGCTCATATAATAAATAAACAATGAAAGATATATTGATTGTACAACGAAGTGCAACTCAGTTGGTAAGACGTTTCACCTCCAACCAATAGGTCGGGAGTTCGAGTCATCCTTTAGACATTTAAAAAAAAAGATATATTGATTGAAAATGTAACTAATTTCATAAAATTCTTGTGGCAATAACACAATATATATTTTACGTTCAATATTAAATTGAAATGGGAAGATGGAATAAATTAATCGAAACAACTGTCCGAGTGGGCAATAAAGTTCACACAATTTAAAATGAATTTACGAGCCTTAAGTCTGATTGGAGTCTTAATACTTTTTTTGTATTGTAGTTTAATTCGTATGATTTCACTTTTTTTAAGGCATAATTTTTTAAGCAGAGCTCAATATTAAAGTACATCATTTACCATGTACACATATAACTCATTTTAATAGATACATATTAAAATTACCTTTGCAGCACAAATACAATCACTTAATTATTTTTGTGACACAAATAGGCATCATATTGCAAATGAATAATAGAAATTTAGCATGTATGGCCACGATAAAAGAATTTTCTTCTTCAATCATATATAAGGAGAGCATTGAGTGATGATCAAGAATCTCAAGTTCACATTATCGCAATAGTTTATAACAAATTAGTTTATCGGTGCACAAAAAATAGTAGTACCTCTCGCAACTCATGAAGTTATGGTAATGATCCTGGTGCAATTTCATAAGGAGAAGTATAGGGGAAAATTCAAAAAGTGTACTTTAAGTTGTGCCATTTCTGAAAACGGTACCTTCGTTTGTTACCGTCCGATTTTAATACCTTAAGTTGATATTTTGTCCAATTTGAATATCCTGTTGGTCAAAATTAACGGAGACGTTAATTTTGACCATATGAAATTTCAAAAATGTACTTTAAGTAGTGTCGTTACCGAAAAATGTACCTAATTTTAGTGAACGTCCAATTTTGGTACCTTACATATTCATTTGTCCAATTTGAGTACTTTGTTAGTCAAAATTAATGGTGCGTATTAGCATCAATTAACACATTTTTCGTTAAAATGTCACGATCACACACTTTGAATAAAAATTAATATCAAAAGTACTCAATTAATTTTAATCTGGAAAATAAATATAAAATTAAATTAAAATATTAAACCATAATATAATCCTCATTTATAAAGCAAAACCTATACACCCATTATTCGAAGAATTCTAGTTGACTTCCCACCCAAAATTGAACGATTTCACTCGAAATTGAAGTATAATTCATAGGTTATTTGCGAAGGTGACTCCGACTATTTTGAAAGACGAAGTACTGAAATTGGACAAATTAATAATATAAGGTACAAAAACCGGACGATCACAAAATAATGTACTTTTTTTAAATTTTTCTTGAAAAATTAACGGCTCCGTCAATTTTGACATACGGAATACTCAAATTGGACAAATATGAACTTAAGGTACCAAAATCGAACGGTAACAAACAAATGTACCTTTTTTCAGAAATGACACAACTTAAAGTACATTTTTCAGAGTTTTTATTTTTAACAAAAGAACACTTAAACTAGTATAAATTCATCCCCTATAAAATAATTATAAAAGATGAATTTTGTATCACATTACATCCCATATAAGTGTTGTAGAATTTACAGTAGCAAACTGAAAAATGTTGTATCACATTTCCATTACATCCTCTATTCGAATGATAAAATCGAGTGTATTCAAAATGTTGTCGGTGTGAAATAGAAAGTATAAAAATACAGGACATAGACGCAAGAAAATCGAATGCCCACGCACCTCTACGCGTGCCAAGTTATGGGTTATATACTACATTCATTAAGCAAAATAAATATAAGGGTGAATTTCATTTAATATCCTTCTTAGATGATCATGTTACACTTTATCCCTATTAGTTCAACAATAACATATAGATCCAATTTTCCATATAGGTTCTATTTTTATCAATTTGAAAAGGTATTCCTTATTCCTTCCTAATTCAACTTAAATACCTTATTTTCATTTTATTTTTGTTGAGTGACTTATTTTTTGGTTAATATCATGAATTAAAAAATTATAGATGCATTTTATAATTTTTCCAGTAAAATTATAATGTTAATAATATAAGTAGTTTATGGACTTAATTGCACAATCAAAAATAATTTTCAGACCAGTTGAAATTTAAAAAGATAAAAATGAGGGAAAGACAATAAAGCTCCACCATAAATGACTGGAGCTTTGTAACCAACTCTGGTAGGGCAGTGTACAACTCCATTCAGAGTTGTTTTAACATCTCCAATGGAAGATGGAGTTATTCCTACATCTCCATCAGGAGCATCTCCGATTGGAGCTGTAAATTACAACTACAATCGGAGCTGAAACAAATTTGATGGAGAAACTCCACACCAGAGCAACTCCGGTCACCAAATTGTGCAAACATGAGCTCATTGGTCACTTTCCAATTTTTACTCTTTTTTCTGAATTTCTACCATAATTTTCTTTTTATTTATTAGTTGGTCGATAAGGATATGCTTTATTAAAACCATGAATATATGTATATTTTTTGTTTATATGTTCTATGTTATATTACCACTTCTAGGCCAAATTATAATTATCTACTACTAATTTGCTATTCTTTGATGTATTTGGAATATCGTTACCAAAACTGTTATCAATATTTTAATGTTTTTATTTGTTTCAATTGAATTTCTTAAACACTATTTAAGAACTCTACATTGGGCAAGTATCAATCTTCAAATTTAAATTTAAGAGCAAAATTGATGTATAGAGTTTATCTAGACCACATCAAATGGAGTTAGACATGTAATATAGTAATTAATTTATATTTATTTATAAAATTTACGGACACCACGCTTAGAGCGGTGTATCATTTCTACTATTTAATAAATAATCATTTTATAAAATTTTATTATTTTATTTTATTTATTAAATTTACATTTTATTATTCAATTAGTAATAATATTATAGATTGTTGTCTATGAATTTGTCTTATCAGAAATAATTCAAATATATTTTTAGTTATTTTGTAGATAAAACTATATGATATTAAATAAATACTTTATATAATGCCAACATATAAAAAATGAACAGTCAAATATACATTACTCGTTGAAAATAAAACTAATTCCATAAAATTTCATGTATGATTGAAATAATTTAATAAATTCTCTATTTTTAAATTTTATTATTTCATTTTATCTAATTTAATGAATTTATATTTTATTTTAATTTATAAAATAATTTATTTAGTTAATAATAGTATTCAAGATTTGTGTCTATGGATTCGTCTTGTCAAGACGAATTCAAATATATGTTCAAAATATTTTTCGGATATTTGTAAGTTAAAGTTATATTAGACTTATTAAAACTCTGTCTATGTAATATGGTATTAAAAGTAAACTTAATAAAGAATAAAGAAGATACGTAAATTCAATATTGTACCAAAGTTAGCCCCAATGTATATATGGAAGGTTTGGAAATAAAATTTTTATTGCTGCTAATTTCACAATAACAATTGACCTTGAGGATGATTGTGGGTTGAGAATGTCCACCAAATTTAAATAATATATGGATGGATGGATTGAACAAAATTGTAAGAAATGATATAAAACGGTAATGATAAAGATAAATATATTATTGACATTGAGGCTGATCGTTGGTTGAGAATGTCCATCAAATTTAAATAATATATGGATGGATGGATTGAACAAAATTGTAGGAAATGATACCAAAACAGTAATGATAAAGATAAAATACATAGCAATTTATATTATATTTCTATGTAAAGAACTTACAACTATTTCCATAATGAAATTAGTCATCCAAATAACTCAAAAGGGACAATTTTCATCTCTATTATCATCAGGGCAATATATAATAAGTGAAGCCAATGCATAATTAGTTTTCCACCACTTTCTCCATGGCCACAAAACTTAATTTAGATTAAAATGTAGTATCAAAGTACTTTATTTGTTTCACACTTAACACCAATAGCAGAGTGAGTTACACAGTAATCAATAACAAGAAGGTTTATGAAAAATTCATAGTACACATAGAATTCTTTCCATCCTTTTGTGTTTAATTTGCAGTAGTATTTAATTGATATTCCCACAATTTGTTTAGTGTAAGACACACAGTAATTAATTGTGAGACCGAATTAAAAGTCATCTACTGTAGTGCATATGTGTATGAGGAGAACGTGGGCACTGTCTCCCAATGGCTTATTTGGCCTATAAACAAAATTTCTCATCTCCTAGTGTTAAGAGCTCAAACCCTAAACTAATTAACCCCTTCTTGAACAAGCTGCCATTGTACTACAATATATTTCCTTTTTCTGGATTCTAACCCCTTTCAATACAAAGAGAACTTGTTAATTTAACCTCTTCTCGTCAAAATAAAGGAAAAATAAACATATTATTGAACCACTGCCTAAGTAAATTTTCAAATTGATGGAGGATATTGGACATGTATGCCTCTGGATGAATTTCAAAAATATATTCTGAATGAATAAAAGTTGAGTTTTGGGTTTATCTACAAAATCCGAAGAATAAAAGCACTATTTTTTACAATTTGGAGGGACTCGGGAGGCCTTTAAAGAGTCGGATAAGTGATCATAATCGTTAGATCAAGAAGGTTTTAAATTGTTCCAACATCAGTGGCTCTTCCCTCAACGATTTTAGATTGATCCAACGTCAGTGGCTCTAGCTCCGATCATTCATTCATACTTCACTTGTAAAATCAATTGATATCAGTTACAATCATAGAGAGCTAGAAGTGTGGATTAGCGGCTTGGATTTTGTGGTAGCAAATTCATAGATTTGATTAGTCTCTGAAAGATTGTTCCAATTTCTCAATGATTAGTGAAATTGTTATATTTTCTCTCGAGCATAGACAATGTTTGCGTGTCGAAGCTTGTTATATCTTGTGTTCTTTAATATATTACTTTGATTGTGTATATGTGTGCTTGATTTGGTTGCTATTGTATCAATTCGTCATTTTTGTCAAAATCATTAGTTCTACTTAATTCGTGTGCATTCGATTAGAAAACCTAACAAGTGGCATTGTCTGTGGGAATAGAATAAATATGTTATTGTGTTTTATTGATTATTAATTAGAATACTGAGCATCATAATTTCTGCTCGATTTGATGTGGTCGATTCACTGGCAAGAAGGATTTTTGTTTATGACGAATCAAGATGCATGAATTACCAGATCAACAAGGTTTAGCTGAAGTTTTGAAAGGGTCGGGCTTATAAGATGTATGTTGCGCTGATTGCTGAGAAAAAGAGTGATATGCTGGAAAACGCTCACAACACTATTTTTCTTAGTTTAGGAGATAAGGTTCTAAGAGAGATATCAAAAGAAACACCCGCAACTGCACTTTAGGTGAAGCTATAAAAGTCAGGTGAAGCTATAAAAGTCTTGTACATGACAAAAAATCGAAGGAAAATAGGTTGTTTATGAAACAATTGTTGTATGCTTACAAGATACAAAGGGGAGAGGAGTATTGAAGATCAGTTAGATGCATTTAACCATTCTTTAGATGACTTGGAGAATATAGATGTCAAGATTTCATATAAGGATAAGGCTATAATTATGATGATTCATTATCTAAGAACTATGAAAACTTGAAGGATACTTTACCCTATGGAAGCTCACAAACATTCTCACTTGAGGATGTGATTTATGCACTAAGATCTAAGTAGATGCTGAAGGATGTGATATCAGAAATTCCAATTGCAAGGGGTTGAACCGTAACATACCAGAAGGGACAAATCAAAGGAAGAAACGCAAGGATGCTAAGAAACAAGCTCGACCTCATATGAACAAGCAAAACATTGAATTCAAGGAGATGATGAGAATTCTTCCACTGACACAATTATTAAGTCTGGTCACACTGCAAGAATATTGATGATTTGTGATGAAATATAACAACGGATATTATCCATCGTTATCTAGCGACGAATCACTAGAACTATCGTAACGACGATAAATCTATCCGTCGTTAGAGTTAATGACGGATAAACTTATTCGTCCTTAACTAGTGACGGATAGATTTATATGTTACTATTTAACGACTAATAGATTTATCCGTCGTTAGAGTTAACGACAGATAAATCTATCCGTAGTTAACTTGTTGACTGGAAAATGAAATGAAAATATAGCGACGGATAAAACCCTAAAACACCATATATACTCAGATACATCGTCATCCTCCATTCTTCATCCTTTTTCTCCTCTTATCTCCGCCACCCGCCTCCCTCCCCTCCACCACTCTAAGAGCACCGCACCATCACCCGCCTCCCTCTCCTCCACTACCACTACTTGTCTACTTCTCCATCCATCCACACGCCCCAATCCCCACAACCACTACCTCTCCTCCACCACCACTGCCTCACCTCACCTCCATGAAATCCGTCCACCGACAAATAAGAAGAAAGTGGGCCGCTCCAGACCGTTCACCATCCGTCCACCACTGCCTCTCCTACCACCACGAGATCACTCTTCAACCACCATTTCTGACCAAATTCGACATCTAGATCGATTTTGTAATTATTATAAATATTATTAATTTTATAATTTCTTATTTGTATTGTATAACTATACATTTTTATTAATTATTGAATATTGTATAAAATTGTGGGTTTATGCGCATTGAATAATTGTATACAATTGTCGGTTTATTCCGTATTGAATAATTGTATAATTTTGGGTTTATTCGAATTGAATAAAATTATCAATTTATCCGTATTGAATATTCGTAAAACAATGTCGAAATATTCAAATTAAAAAATTAAAAAATATATAAAATACTATCTAGCGACGAATAGGTTATATGACGTTCGTTTTAAGTGTCTAAAGACCGACACATACATTGAAGATAAACCATCCTTAATTTAATAACTCCTTACAATCTCAGGCTTGATACTACCCCATGGAAAGGAAGCAGCAAGTCAATACGAAAACTCAACCTGAATTAGTATAGGTGTAGAAAAGTCCCTTCGTAGGAAATAGAATGAATCTGATGCGTATTATTGCAGAAAAGGTGATGGACCAAAGCAAAGACAGAACATGTACGAGGAAACTCGGTATCTGGGACGCTAATCGTGACAACAGTCCACAACCTCTCCCACTAGCTAAGTTCAGTTACTCCACTAATTAACTCATTAGCTACTGGAAGAAGTCAATAATACATTAATTAGTATATGCATCTTTTGACAAATCAAACAAACAAAACGATAACTCTAATTTTGGCACAAACATATTGTCCAAGTTCATAATTGCATTAATTTTATTAGTCATAGAAAATAAATAAATAATCAAATAAAATTAAAAAAATTATATTTAATTTTTTTATATATAAGAAAATGTAAAATATTTTTTTATATTTTAAAAATATTTTTCTTAATTTTTAAAATATATAAAACATTTTATACCCAGAATTAACAAGAGCTTGACACGTCTCCCGTATTTAAATTTAAATTTAAAATATGAGTCAAATACGAGTTAAATATGACATTGGAGGGATAATGACTAGTCTGGTTGCCACGTAACCGATTTCACCGAAAAATCGATCGAAGTATATAAATTGGACGGGTGGTTGCAATAATGTACCCAAATTAATCAGTCTCACTTTAACGTTCAAAATGTTAATGTGTCTCACTCTAATATACCTAAAATAAAATTTCCGTCCATAAAATTATATGTTAAACTTCAAAAAAACCACCACATAGTGAAGCTTTTAAAATTAGGGGAGAGTATTTTCCTAAGAGTTACTCCAACGGAGTTAGGGGTGAGCAAAAAACTAACCTAATTGATCCGATCGTATAAATCGTCCGCATTTATTCACCCGCCGATTAAATACATTTATAAAAATTTATACAGGTCAAATTTTGTATAACCCGTCAATTGGTGGGTGGATGGTGGGTTAGTTGGTTGCCACCCACAACCCACCCACCCGCCATATAATTTACAAACAAAAAATTTATATATATGTGTCATAAATTAATTGTCCTTTATATAAATAGTTATGCATAACAAATTAATACAATAAAATTAGAGTTATTTTAAACTAGGAAAGTATATATGTGAAAATGGTACTTCATCATTTTACTTGATTTCAAAATATTTTGTTAATTTGATGAATTATAATATATTTTAGTTGATGAAGTATTTCACCCGTTAATCTGCCCGCCACCCACCTGCAATTGTAATCACCCGAATCGTCGCGAGTTAAAAGATTATTCCATTCGCCATAAATCAGACACATAATCACCATCATAAATGAATTAAATTAATTATTTAATAAAATCCACCAATACTCATCCACACCTTCCCCTAAAGAGAGTCACGACCTATTGTATTGTAGTACAATATACTACAATATGATTTTGATGTATCTCACGTGCATGGGATCCAATGGAACTGATTCTCAGCTGATCAAATAGCAAATCTACAAATGCCAAATGCACATACGTAGTGTTACTCAATATTACCACTACATTGGAATTGCAAAATATTCCTCTCTTTCCATATTCTTGCTTTCTTTTTCTTTTCCCTTTTACTTTATTGACAAATATACATCACTTGGTTTCTAATTTTAGTGCAACTGGAACTTATATGCAATCATCAGACCACACACTGCACACGAGCATAATCTGCTTAAGTTAGTGAAATTGATTCTAAGTGAGAACAAACTCTTAAGACTTGGCAGTGAGTTAGCATAGATTCCATTTTCCAGAATTATACAGTTTAGAGTATTCAATTTACTCTGCTCATTGAGATGTAGTATGACATAAGTGAAAATACTGCATAAAGTTCTCCTTTTAAGTTACACTGCGACTATGTTTTAGGAATAATATTAAATTTGACGTACATCAACTAGTTAATATTCAAATAATGTGGCCTGGAAAAAGCTTCTTTATAGTAATTTAGCTCGTCCACAAGCTAAGCTAAGTGATCAGTTTTGGATGGCTTGCCATGGCCGGTTGTATGCCGGCCAATGATAGGCTGCAAAGGTTTGGTATTATAACGGATGGTTTGTGTTGCTTATGTAGAGACGTTGAAACACTTGATCGCCTAGTTTCCCCTTGCTGTTATTCCGATGATGCATTGCGATCTGTTCTTAACCGGCTCCAATGTGATCATATAGGCCTTTAATTTGGCTTGGTCTATGAAACTGGTGTCATTGATGTTGAGACTAATAAACTATCTGGCACATCGGGAATGCCATGAATTTTGCTAGCTAGGCTCATCAGTGAAAGATATTATTAGAACCATTGTATCCGGTTGTATCTGTAATGCTAAGCTTTTTGCATATGCATTAGATGGGATATATTGTACTAGTCAAATGGTTAGATTCTCTTGATGGTTTGAATTTTGCTCGCACTTATAATGAACTGGTTAATTTCAAAACTAATAATGAACTGGTTAATTTCAAAACTAATGAATATTCAACTCGATAAAATTATAAGTGGAATTCCTCAATTTCCAATCATATAAGTATTGAAATAACTGCAGAAATTATAAAACAAATTTCCAACATTTTTACCATTCTAAGAGTTTATTGTATTGTATGGATTAGAATTGCAATTGAGATAATTTTAATTGATATTTTATATAAAAAAACTCATAATTCAATTTTAAATTAAACGAACTATGCATAATTTATAATTATATTATTTAGGCAGGTAGTCAAGGGTCAAAGATAGAGATGGTGTATAGGTGCTGGAGGGGAGAAAAGAACAAACAGAAATCAGCGTATGAGCCGCACGAGGGAGCTAGAGATCTTCCGCCCTTTCTGAAACTGTCTCGCAACATTTATTTAAAATATTACCATCCTCCATGTGATATGCCTCTTTTCCCTAAATCCTTTCTGCCTACACTTACTAATATTATTATTTTGACCACTCAATCATGTTATCCCAATTCACCAATTCCACTTGTTCTGTCATCATGCTAATTTTCATAAACTCTACCCTTGCTTCTCACTAATTGCAATTTCTCACTCATTGCAATAGTGAGTTTTCAAAATATGCCAACTCTGGCCATGGAAAGTTTTAACATAATCAATAGGGATTCTTTAACTGATCTTGATAAAGTTGAATACACGAGTGGTAAAACTTTAAACATTTCAATTCACACACACACACCCCTTTTGAGCCTACATTAAACGAAATTGGACAAACCCATGATCTTTGTAATGTTTTTGTTGATCCATGTAGTGTTGGTGATCTTTGTTCTTCATCACTACTATTATGTTTCTAAATCTTGCGAACACGAGGTTGGTTAGCCAATTCAGATCAATATATAAACATCAAAGTTCAAATCAAATCCTTTTAAAACATATAGTTGTATCGGCTAAAATTCACGTTTTACTAACTCTTATAATGCTGGCCCGCCAAGTCAATAGCCCAATTCATGACCGACTTACAAGCCTAGCTTGTTTTCATAAGTAAGACATAATCAAAGGATAACTAGTTAGCTAGCCAACCAACTGTTTGAAAGGGTAGATAGCCCACATAAGTCAGTTAGTCAGGCCAGCTAGCCAATCTAATAAATTAAAGGCTTGCCAATCCACCTAAATCAGTCAACCATGTTAGAAATTGTATCTTCTTTCTCACGATTTGTTTCTCACGGTGTTTTGACCGTTAAAAATTTCATTAGAAACTTAAATTTTTATTTGAAATTCCGTTACTAAAACGCTATTTTTTATAGTGGAAGCATGTAAGGCCCCGACCTAGTCCGGAAGTCAAGGAAAATGCCGAACTTCCAAATATTCCAAAATATATAAAATACTGATTATTACAAAACCCGAATATAATTTTATAAGTTGAAAACATAAGGAAAAATCCACGTCGTTACGTGGTAGTAGTATCTATTCCCGAGCAGTCATCTATCCTATTCGAACCCCTCCTCGTGCTCTTGTCCTGGGAAAACCATTATTGAAACAAATGAGGGTTAGTCATAAGACTAAGTGAGAATAATCAGGCATGCATGGAGTGCGTGTATGAACATGTTTAATGCAGCAATCCACCTCGTCAAAAGAATCATGTAATGATTTTAAAAGACATGCAAAACGG
>JAYMSP010004406.1:0-16317 GCA_036897095.1 Plantago elongata
GTGGTCCGGACCTGCTTCCTTTCAGATGTAGCACTCTGTTCCACATATCCTTATCATGGTATTCTTGTATGTTTTGGTCTGGCTTGACCTCTGATGGCCTTTAGTCCGGGATCTTGTGCTCGAATCCTTGAAGCCTTGTCCATGTAATACCGTGATGTCTTAGGATCCAATCGTGAGACATCCAAATAACATATTGGACATATTCCCGTATCAACATATGTCCCCGTAGTTTCAAGTATCTTAGTAGAAGATAGTTGGGAACTATAAAAGAAGAAGTCTTTCGTCCAATCCGCTCCATGATAAAAAATAAATCCGGGTCTAAAGTTCTTGAAGTTCTTTTGAGAGTATCTCTACCCCCCCCCCCTTTCTTACAGTCCAAAGTAGAAAACTTCAGACCGTAATTCTGAGAAAAGGGGTATTTGATTCTGAGAAACACTTCTTGAACGTCTGAACTAATAAATATCCGAAAGGATATGTTTATCATCCGGATGTTGAGACATCCGAAGTGATTGCTTTAATAGTGGAGACACGTCCGATGTAATGATTGGGCTGATCAATTGTGTATTTTCGTCTCCTTGATTGTACTGTGATCGTTGGATTAAACGGAGTAGCGGTGGATCTAAACAGGTAAATAGCAATAAATGCTTGTGCTGCCCAAATTGTCCTCCTATAAATAGGGGGCAGCTACTTTCATTTTTCACCATCGCGCCAAGAGAAAGTAACTTATCCGAAGTGAAGAATTTAAACGAGGTAAATTCCAATTCCAAAGTAACTTACGTTGATTTTTTTCATGCAGGATGTCGAAGAATTATTCCGGGCCATCACGCTAGGCACATTACCAAAATGAGTACGATGCTCGCCCTTCTGCTCCTATGGCAGTTCCTGCCCCAGCCCCTGATCTGATCGAATCCCCCATTTTCCCTAGCTATGAAGGATGGCACCACCTGATCAACTATGATTGCGGGGTGTGGCATTCTCCGCTTTATCCGGGCGAGGGCACTTCAGCTGATCCGGTAATTCTAGATCCGGTCTTGCGTGATCTCATGTTCCCCGTGCAAGCTCTTCGCGAGCTGAAAGAGATTTGTCAGCAGGCCGAGCTCATGCAAGAACGTGCTTGGAGAAGAGCGATAAGGAGGCTCGGAGGAAGGCACGAACTCGGAGGGAGGCGGAGGCGGGTCCAAATAATAGCGTGGAGACCCAGGAATCTAGTACGGATGCTCCAGAAGATTCAAGGCAGGGTATAACCCGTGAAAAATATAATTTTTTACATCTTTTGTTATTTCAGATGAGTACCAATCGGCTGCTATAACTTATTAATCTTTATGCTGCTTATGTTGATCTCAGATAATCCTCCAGATATATGTGATGATCAAACGTATATCAAATTTTGTACTTTTGGAATATAATTGATGTTTGGTTTATTCGGATATATATCTTGTGTTGCTTGGATTTAGAAAAGGAATGATCCGACCGTCTAACAGGCAAACACCATAACTAGGTCATTACCTCCAAATAAATTATATTTGGCAAACATCATATTTAGTTCCATCTAAGACCCGAGTGGTATATCCGAGACAAGTAGGTGAGCATATTCCCGAATTCAATAAGTTTAATGAAAGCTGAACAAATTGACCAAGTCTCGATTGATAAGTTTGGTACATCCGAGGTAAACCTCATCCGAAGGTATGCGGCATCTGAGGGATACCAAACGTCGTAAAATGTATCGATCTCAGAATATGTCTTGTCAACTTCCCAAATGATCCCGACATTTGGATGAAAAGTAGTGGACGGTTAGATTGTGGGCATGATCTTCGAGGTGGTTGGATTTCTGAAATTATCCCCCTCTAACCCGTGGAGAATCCTGAAGACGCATAGTCGAGTAAGGTAACCCGTAGAGAACTAACTACGCTAACTAACCCCAAACTAATTTAGTATTAAGAAATACAAAACATAGGGTTCGAAGATAAGTGCCTTGGACAAAATCATCGTGTATTTCTTGCCTAGGTCATCTCAGACCGTTAGACTTATCCTTTCCTTCCTTCCTTAGGATGTCTGATAGTGATAGCCAGAACGTACCCGAAGATTACATCTATTGATCTGAGCCAAGCACTTCGGATACCAATTCGTACTCCGTCACTTCAGAGGAATGAATTGATATTGAGGCTGATGACGTTGCGGAAGAGCAACGATAGTTTCAGGGACCTAAAGAAATAGATGCGGATACAGAGATAAGTAGTCCTTCATGCCGCCTTGTAGTACCTGGTTCCAAGGATCCGGATCGCCAAGATTACTCGAGTTCCTCAATTCTCACGCATTAGCGACACACGAGACTACCACCCAAGAGGTTGGGACTGCCTCTGGATCTGATGGTGGTGATCTCCCTCCTGAGGTCGGTCTCTTACAACGTAATGTGGGTTATAATACACGTATTCACCCTTACCAATTATCCTTTATCCTGGCTCCTCAGGTCCCCCTAGTCGAGATGGTGGAGGATACAGCTAACAAGGCTCCGGATGTTGCCATCTACAAGGTTGGTATTGAGGACATGGTCCGAATGGTGACTCTCGTCCGAACTGTCGAAGTAATAAATCTGAATGAGGAAGAATCTCCGGCTGCTGAAGTACCTCCGGCTCTTGTTCCGAAGGATGAGGGGGAGGAGAAAGGTGACGAAGATGAAGAGAGAGCTGAAACCACCAAGCGTGCGGAAGCCGGAGAAGAGGGAGAGGATGAAGAAGGCCAAGTCGGTACATCCGTAGGGACGTCAAGTGATCGGGTCTACGAGATCAAATACTCGAGTAATGATGACGTTGTGCATCCAAACATTGTTGGGGAAATGAATTTGGATGAAACTCTCCCAACTAGGGCCAGCGAGATATCTGTCGAGAGGTTAAAAGAAATCCGAGCCAAATATAAGATCCCCGAGTCACTGAAGTTGATTGCTCCAGGTCCACAACATGCCTTCTACAACCCTTTGGAAGGGTGTATGGTGGTCTATGAAGTCTCTCTTTACTATGGATGGAGACTTCATGTTGCTCCCTAATTCTTTCGGATCTTCAATGATCTCAATCTAAGTCCGCACCAAATCATCCCCAATTCTTTAGGCAACTTGATGTGCTTCGGAGTCCTGTGCAAGCATCTGGGGATCGCCCTAAATACAACAAACTTCAGGATGCTATTTGAGATCAAAGCTAGTGAATCCCATCCAAACTTTTACTCATTCCTAGTTCGGTCCAGGTAGGCCTTCTTGAAGGATCCGATCTCGTCTCTTGGTGTGGAATGGTGGCAAAAATTCTTCTTTGTCCATCCCGCTCTTGAGGCTGCTCAGCCCAAATCAAGCCGGGAAAAATGGGTATTCCCTTGTGTATTTTCTCGAGAGACTTTCACTTCTACCTGTACTCTAGCACGGAACTTACCTGGGTGGATGCAAGGTCTCCGAAAAAAGCATCGAACCCAAAAATACTTCTTTCGGGGGGTTGATCTGTCAGCCTTTGCCCTATCTAGCTGGATTGGTCACGAAATGCTACCATGCAATCCGGAACATGATTTTGGTTAGTGATAGGGTCGGACAAACAGATATCCGAGGTTGCTTGATTATTTCTTTCTCTTGCCTAGTATCTTGAAAATATGTTAAAGTGTAGAGATTACGGATACTCTTTCTCTCGGATCTAACCAGTATGTATTCCTTGCAGAGTTTTGGTTCGAGTATATCATGTCGGCCTTGTTAGAGTTGAAGAGGAAGCAGAAAGAGGACCTGGAGCAGGAGATCTTGGATAAATTGCGATCTCGGACCATCAAGGTCTCCACTCCCTTTTCGATAGAAAAGCCATCAATGATGCCACCTTTCTAGACCAGATTCTTCAACGGATCTTCCAAGGCCAGGATCCGATGAAAATGCCCACTCCGAAGTAGGGTAAGACCACGGCTGGGAAGGCTGCTGATGCCAAAAGGCCTCCCAAGCCTATTGGCATCGGATCTACCAAGCCATCCGGATCTTCTACTACAAAGGTAGTGTCCGGATCCAAAAGGGCATCTGATGGTCCAATTCCCCCAACAAATAAGGGGAAGGGAAAGGCAATCGAGGTTCCGACCCGGATGACGACTTAGAGGCCGAGGTGACCCAAATGGTTACTATGAATGAGGTGGAGAGAATGTCCCAACTGGATGAGGCAAACAGGAAGGTAAGACATCCGAAGTACCTAAACTTGCTTTTGATTTGTCGTCCATAAATTAGTAAACCCAAACACAATGTCATCGACATATATTTGGGCAACACAAATATTAGAACCTTGGCGTAGAATAAACAATGTTCTATCAACCTCACCACGAGTAATTTCGAAAGATAAGAGAAACTCGGTCAACCTATCATACCAAGCTCAAGGAGCTTGTTTCAACCAATAAGGTGACTTTTTCAGTTTAAAAACATGGTTAGGGTGGTGTGGATCCTCAAACCCTTGAGGTTGTTCAACGTAGACCTCTTTGTCTATGTAACCATTCAAAAAAGGCTCCTTTGACATTTTTTGGTTCAACAAGAGATACAAAGCAAGAGGAGTTTAAAAGAGTACCTTCGTTGTTGGTACAGAGACATGACCTTACCATGTCCTTGTAGTTGATCCTTAGCTTGCTTCGAAGGTGTCTTCCTTCAGTGACATCCCCAATGACTTGGGAGGTGGGGTGGAACTTCAGAATCCTTGGTGGAGGGTATGTTTTGGCATTACTCAGTGCCTGAGAAGTGGGTTCATGGAAGGTGTCAGCATCAACTACAGGATTTGCTGCAGTGTCCTCATCATCAGAGGAGTTGGATTCCTCCGATTTTGCTGCAACAGTAAGAGCAACATTGGTTGCAATAGTGGTAGTCACATCTGCTTCAGGTGTATATAATTGCAGCTCCAGGTTTGGCTGTTCATGTGAGTTCACCATCTCAGTGTTGAGAATCTTTGTACATGTATGAATCTAAGACTGTTCAAAAGAAATAGTGTCATCATATTTGACATTGACTGACTCTTGAACAACCTTGGTGCGAGGGTTATAAACCCGGAATGCATGGTTGTTCCAAGAGTAGCCAACAAAGATTCCCTGTCCAATCATGTTATCAAACATCCCAAGATGATCCCTATCATTTAGCATGTAGCACACACAACCAAAAATATGTAAATATTGAAGGTTGGTTTTCTTTCCTTTTAGGAGTTCATAGCGAGTGGAAATAGTACCGGGTCTTAAGTAAACACAGTTAATGATATGACATGCAATGTTCACAACTTCAGCTCGTAAACGTGTAGACAAACACATAGAGCTAAGCATAACTCTACTCATCTCTTGAGCAACAAAGTTTTTCAAATTCTTCATGGAACCTATCATATGTCTAGAGAAACCACTATCAAAGTACCAAATTGTCTTATGATGAGCACTTAAAATAGAAAACACAATATTGCACTTTAGATTCAGTTCAGACTGCTTATCCAGGTCTAGGTATCCAAACTTTCTTACCTTTGTTCCTTTTCACCTTATGTTCAGCAGATGTTGCTACCACTGTTGTAATAATATCGGTTGCGGCAGTGGTTGCAACATTGACTGAATTGTTCCTGTTTTCCAAAGAAAGCAGTATTGTTTCTTGTGTCCAAGTCGTAGAAAAAATTGACACACAAACATTTTCTTAGGCTGTTTTTCCTTTTCTTTCACAAACTTCGGTGCATTTTTCAAGAAAGCAAAATCATTTCCTTTATTAGGTGTAGAACAAAGAGCAGTAGAGTTTGATAAACCAAGACCATTAGTACCTTCATTACCTTGATATGTGGCACTATTTAGTGCAGTTGTACCTGCATGCCACGTGGCTAGGATTATCTCGGCTTTCTCTAGCTTGGTGGTCAGTTACTAGATCTCAACATCCTTCTTAGTCAACAAGACCTCTAACCGAACTAGTGAATCATTGTGTTCAGCATTCTCCCTTTTCAGAGGTTTGACAAATTTATTTTTCTCCTTGTCCTTCTGCAAGATATATTTAGACATAGCCTTTAGTTCAAGGATTAGTTGATCTCGGCCTAAATCTAGATCTAGAGAGGAACCTATGTCAGACATACGAGATCCATGCAAACATCGATAATTCATCTTCAAATGGTCAGTTACTTCATGCTCATCATAGAAATAGTTCTCTGGATCATCTGGATCATCATACCCAAGATATATAACTGGTTCACATATACTATTCCTATCACTATCGATGACACTGTGATTGTCACAGTGACTCACACATTGTTTCTCTGAATTCTGACTAGTTATAATAGTTGAAAGAGACATAGCATGCTGATCGGAATCCTTAGAATTGTCAGATTCATCGACTTCATTATTTGAAGTCTCATCATCACTCAAATCCTTACTGAACTTCCTTTTAAGAACACTAATGTCACCTTCACAATGAATTTGTAAAGTTTCCCAAGCATCCTTTGATGTCATACAATTTTGAATGAGTGTACACATGTGGATATCAATGTAAGAGTGTATTGCACTGAGAGCTTTCTTATTGTAGGAAGATTCCTTCCTTTCATCATCCGTCCATCGACTTATTGGTTTGATTAACACATCACCATTAGCATTAGGTGCTAATCGTGGTATCTTATAACCGTCCAACGCAGATTTCAAAGCACATATATCAATTTATTTGATATGTGCTCTGAGTCTTAGTTTCCAGTGGGAATAATTTGGACGGTACAAAATGGGCATCCTATTCAGATCTGGATTAAGTGGATCCATGTCAAGAAGTACAAAATTCCAACACACCAAACAGTTAGGTGGCTTGCTCTTGATGCCAATTGAAAGAATATAGGACTGGGACTTTTGTACTAGTATGATGTTTTCACTAATGTTGGTATCAATGTTGGTGCAACAATGCGTGTAACAGAGTGTGAAACAGAGCAGTGGAAAAAACAGAACAACAAGTAAATAATCTTAGCATGTATATAAATATATACATGCCGAAGCCTTTCGGCAAATAACCACTAAAATAAGCAATGGATGTACAAAAGGATTCAAGAGACCTTGAACCACAAAACACTAGTCAGGATAGAAAAAACCTTATTCTCAACCTATCTATCTAGAAGACCTATCTAGAAGGTTTCAAAGACTAGTAAACGTGAAGAGTATCTATGCTTTTACAATGACTTCTTGCTTTTCACGAAGTACTCTTCACAATGAGCTCAATCTTGTATATATTGATGTTCAATCTGACTTAATCAAGCCCATAAGTTTTTTTGCGTATCCTTATCTTCAAGAGTCCACAAAATCTCGACTACCAAGAGTCCTTTGCTTATTTTTCACTCCAAGAGTCAATCTGGTCTTGATACTTGTTGAGATACGATTTCTTTGGTGTCTCTCTTGATATCAGAAGACTCTTGCAAAATGCAAAGACTAAACACACGCGGAATTAGGTAAGTGTTAGTGAAGAATGATAATTAAACAATAGAGTCCATAATCATGCAAAGTGCAATCTACTGAACAGATGATGTTACATTGATTGTTGGTGCAACAGTTCATGCAACATCCTGCATTTTCAATCTCCCCCTTAATTCATTTCTTCACAACACTCCTAGAAACACACACACACACAGATAAACAAACATAACAGAAGGAAGACAAGAATAAGACCTAAGAAAGATTTTTGTTTTTTTTAAATAAGACACTACAAATACAACGCAAACACACAAGACAAAAGAAAGAAAGAAAATAATAAAAAACTTAGACAAAATACACAGAAGTCTAGGACAGTTTCTCCAGCTCCAAATTATTCTCCCCCTTGTTGTGAGGTAAGAAGAGAAACCAAAGTTCTCCCCCTAGAGCAGAGGAATTATCTGAGCATTAATTTTCTCAATATGTTGCATGATAAGGGAGATGAATCCTGATGCATACCTGTACTTATTCACAACTAAACATATCTGACAAATATCATACATCGGATAAAACACTTGCAGTGTCACTGAATTAGACAAGGAATTATAGATAACCAAGAAAACCAAGTATCAAGCAGTGCAAAAGAACACAAACTCTCTACATATACCAATTCATAATGGATAGTCGAATTAATATTACAGGTTGAGCAAAACTACAAGAACCAGATCCATTGTGAGACGAACAGTTACTGCAACACCCATTCCCATAGTACTGACAGACAACCCAAGTAAGAACTCACCCTAAATGTGGACTCTAGACTCCTTAAGACATAATGCAAACTAGAATGATCAGTCAAAAAAGTCAACTCAAATGCTAACCCAAACTGAAATAAAAAAGAAATGGGATCTAGTCCCCATCTTAACCCCTCAAAAAGTAAGTTAAAACAAAGCAACTTGGTTGAGGCCTCTATGTAGACAACTCAAGGGTTACTATGAGTCTGCGAACCATGTCAAATAATTGGAACGCACATGAATCTCGTCCAAAGCTTTGACTTATACGGAGTGAAGGCAGACACACGACTCATAGCATAGAAATTGGGTGTCTCTATTAGAACTGGGTGCACAAAATGGGTGATTCAATGTTGGCTTAGAGAATCTTGTGGACTAGAACGATACCAATGCAACCCATAGCAAAGTCACAACAAAACATGGTCCCCATTAGACTCTTCTTGGTTGGCCTTCATTGGGCTCTTTATTTGGCCATCATAGGGCTCTTTTAGTTGCTTCCAAAAATAGTGCAACGCAGAGGAGAATATCAGGTAAATAGGACACCCATAATACTCAAGACAACAGAGAAAGAGATAAAGAGAGACTAAGATAAGAACAATCCAGCAGCACTAATCTAGACACAAAGTAAATGCTGGAAACAAAAGCAACAAATGACACACATCACAAACAAGAATACCATTACTGATCAGTGATTTTCTGATAACAGTGGCAGTGACAGTGCTCCTAGCATATGTCAAACACAAGAGCTCTTCTTGGAGTGAAGGCTTCGTTGGTGTCTAGATGTTAGCTTCTATCAAGGCTTTTTAGCACATGGTACCTAGTGTCTACATGCTTCATTTTTAATTTCCTAGTAATGCATTTGGCACTAAGGGTATCATATATCTTTGACAATGTGTCATTCGACAAATCATCACCATGTAGCACATTTTTAACCCAATCAAGATGAATGACACAACTACCCACAGTAACACACTCAGACTCATCAGTGAATAAGGAAACGCAAATTTGTTTCTAGCTATACCAAGAGACCAGATTTTTCCCTAAATAAGAGCATTCACCTCTTATGGATTTTTGATAATCAGTGTCACCAGCACAGTCCGAATCGCTAAATCCAATTAGGTTAGTGTCTATTTTCCTAGTGTACCATAATCCTTGACTAGCAGTTCCAGATATGTATTTGAGAATATGTTTAATCGCATATGAGTTAATAGCATTGGGATTAGATTGGTACCTTGCACACACGCAGTCCGAGAACATAATGTTGGTCGACTAGCTAACAAATACAGGTGACTGCCTATCATTGACCTATATAGTGTTGGATCAATAGTGGCAGACACAGTGGTGTCAACGGTGGTATCAACATCGTGTTTGTTGAGTTTCACAATGGTAGACATAGGTGAAGTGCAGGTCTTAGAACCGTCAGACCAAACCTTTTCACCAAGTTTCTGGCATACTTCTCTTCAGACCGATTGAGGCCAGGTTTTCCTTGCTTGATGTGAAGCCCTAGGAATATGTTGAGCTCACCAATCATGCACAATTGAAACCTACATGTCATGGATGCAACAAAAGCATCTACTAAGGTAAAATTAGACCCAAACACAATGTCATCGACATATATTTGGGCAACACAACATGGCGTATAATAAACAATGTTCTATCATCCTCACCACGAGTAATTCCGAAAGATAAGAGAAACTCAATCAACCTATCATACCAAGCTCGAGGAGCTTGTTTCAACCCATAAAGTGACTTTTTCAGTTTAAATACATGGTTAGGGTGGTGTGGATTCTCAAACCCTTTGGGTTGTTCAACGTAGACCTCTTTGTCTATGTAGCCATTCAAAAAGGCTCCTTTGACATTTTTTGGTTCAACAAGAGATACAAAGCAAGAGGAGTTTACAAGTGTACCTTCGATGTTGGTACAGAGACTTGACATTACCATGTCCTTGTAGTTGATCCTTGGCTTGCTTCGAAGGTGCCTTCCTTCAGTGACATCCCCAATGACTTGGGAGGTGGGGTGGAACTTCAGAATTCTTGGTGGAGGATATGTTTTGGCATTATCCAGTGCCTGAGAAGTGGGTTCATGGAAGGTGTCAGCCTCAACTACAGACTTTGCTGCAGTGTCCTCATCATCAGTGGAGCTGGATTCTTCCGGTGTTGCTGCAACAGTGAGAGAAACAATGGTTGCAACAGTGGTAGTCACATCTTCTTCAGGTGTATATAATTCCAACTCCATGTTTAGATGTTCATGTGAGTTCACCATCTTAATGTTGAGCATCTTTGTACCTGTATGAATCTGAGACTGATCAAAAGAAATATTGTCATCAAATTTGACATTGTCAGACTCTTGAACAGCCTTGGTACGAGGGTTATAAACCCGGAATGCATGGTTGTTCCAAGAGTAGCCAACAAAGATTCTCTGTCCAATCATGTTATCAAAATTTCCAAGATCATCCTTGTCATTTAGCATGTAGCACACACACCCAAAAATATGAAAATATTGAAGGTTGGTGTTCTTTCCTTTTAGGAGTTCATAGGGAGTGGAAGTAGTAACTGGTCTCAAGTAAACACGGTTAATGACTTGACAAGCAATGTTCACAACCTCAGCTTGTAAACGTTTAGATAAACACATAGAATTAAGCATAACTCTACTCATCTCTTGAGCAACAAAGTTTTTCAAATTCTTCATGGAATATGTCATATGTCTAGAGCAACCACTATCAAACTGTGTTATGATGAGCACTTAAAGCAGATAAAACAACATTGCACTTTAAATTCAGTTCAGACTGCTTATCATCAGGTCTAGGTATCCAAACTTTCTTATCTTTGTTCTTTTTCACCTTATGTTTAGCTGATGTTGCTACCACTGTTGTAGTAACACCGGTTGCGACAGTGGTCGCAACATTGACTGAATTGTCCCTGTTTTCAAAAGAAAGCAGTATTGTTTCTTGTGTCCAGGTCGTAGACAAAATTGACACACGAATGTTTTCTTAGGTTGTTTTTTCTTTTCTTTCACAAACTTCAGTGCATTTTTCAAGAAAGCAAAATATTTTCATTTATTGGGTGTAGAATAAAGAGCAGTAGAGTTTGAGAAACCAAGACCATTAGTATTTTCATTACCTTGATATATGTAACTATTCAGTGCAGTTGTACCTGCATTCCACTTGGCTAGGATTGTTTCGGCTTTCTCTAGCTTGGTGGTCAGTTCCTAGATCTCAACATCCTTCCTAGTCAACAAGACCTCTAACCGAACCAGTGAATCATTGAGTCCAGCATTCTCCCTTTTCAGGGGTTTGACAAATTTCTTCATCTCCTTGTCCTTCTGCAAGATATATTCAGACATAGCATGTAGTTCAAATTAGTTTATCTTGACCTAAATCTAGATCCGGAGAGGAACCTGTGTCTAACATACGAGATCCATGCAAACAGCGATAATTCTTATTCAAATGCTCAATGACTTCATGCTCATCATAGAAATAGTTCTCTAGATCATCGTACCCAAGATATATAACTGGTTCACATATACTGTTCCAATCACTATCGCTGACATTGTGATTGTCACAATGACTTACACATTATTTCTCTGAATTCTTACTAGATATAATAGTTGGAAGAGACATAGCACGCTGATCGGAATCCTTAGAATTATCAGATTGATCGGCTTCATTATTTGAAGTCTCATCATCACTCAAATCCTTAGTGAACTTCCTTTCAAGAACACTTGTATCACCTTCACAATGAATTTGTAAAGTTTCCCAAGTATCCTCGAATGTCATATAATTTTGAATGAGTGTCTTGCATTGAGAGCTTTCTTATTGTAGGTAGATTCCTTCCTTTCATCATCCATCCATTGACTTTCTGGTTTGATTAACACATCACCATTAGCATTAGGTGCTAATCATGGTATCTTATAACCATCCAACAGAGATTTTCAAGCACATATATCAATTGATTTGATATGTGCTCTTAGTCCTGGTTTCCAATGGGAATAATTTGGACCGTAAAAACTGGGCAACCTATTCGGATCTGGATTAAGTGGATCTATATCAAGAAGTACAAAATTCCAACACACCAATTAGTTAGGTGCAACAGTGCATGTAACATAGTATGAAACAGAGCAATGGAAGTAAACAGAACAACAAGAAAATAATCTTAGCAGGTATATAGATATATACCTGCCGAAGCCTCTCAACATATATCCACTAAAGTAAGCCATGGATGTACAAAAAGATTCAAGAGACCTTGAACCACAAAACACTAGTCAGAATAGAAAAAACCATATTCTCAACCTATCTATCTAGAAGACCTAGTTAGAAGGTTTCAAAGAATAGTAAACGTGAAGAGTATTTATGCTATTACAATGAGTTCTTGCTTTTCACGAAGTACTCTTCACAATGAGCTCGATCTTGTATATATTGATGTTCAATCTGACCGAATTAAGCCCATGGGTTTTGCTGCTTATCTTTATCTTCAAGAGTCCACAAAATCTCAACTACCAAGAGTCATTTGCTTCTTGTTCACTCCAAGAGTCAACCTGGTCTTGATATTTGTTGAGATACGATTTCTTTGGTGTCTCTCTTGATATAAGAAGACTCCTGCAAAATACAAAGACTAAACACACGTGGAACTAGGTAAGTGTTAGTGAAGAATGATAATTAAACAATAGAATCCATAATCCTGCAAAGTACAATCTGCTGAACAGATGATGTTACATTGACTGTTGGTACAACAGTTCATGCAACATCCTGCACTTTCATCTATATTGAGAAGTAAACTTATTTTTAATTCATTTCAAGTTAAGATGAATAACTTACGAACTCATTATTCTGTAAACATAATCGCTCCATATTCATCTTCGTCATCATTCTTTGCAACCACGCTTTTCTAGGTACCCTGAAAGTTAGAGACACGGATTTAATCTGCAGTTGTAACGACCCGACCACTAATGGGTCGAGCCCGGCCCGTTGAGCCGGCAAGGTTACACACGGCTACCCCACCACTCGGTATGATATTGTCCGCTTTGGGCCAGAGCCCGTACGGATTTATTTTTGGGTTTCCCCAAAAGGCCTCATACCATAGGAGAGTGGTGGTCTACATATATATCCTTCATCCCTTCCACTCACAAGCAATGTGGGATGTTGGGCATTACAATCTATCCCCTTAAATTCTCGACGTCCTCGTCGAGCTTTCTTGGGGGTCCCGGGACCAACCACTCATGCAGGACTCTAGAGGTGGCCCCTACGGGTTCAAGAGGTGGCTCCCACCGCCCATACAATGTAGCACTTTGTCCCGCACGGCACTTAGTTCCCGCAATTTCCGTACAGTCCCACTCTGATACCATTTCTAACGACCCGACCACTAATGGGCCGAGACCCAGCCCATCGGGCCGGCAAGGTTACGCATGGTTGTCCTACAACTCGGTATGATATTGTCCACTTTGGGCCGGAGCTGCACGGATTTGTTTTTTGGGTTTTCCCAAAAGGCCTCATACCATAGGAGAGTGGTGGTCTACATATATACCCTTCATCTCTTCCACTCACAAGCAATGTGGGATGTCTTCCACTCACAAGCAATGTGGGATGTTGGGTATTACAATCTACCCCCTTACACTCTCGACGTCCTCGTTGAGCTTTCTTGGGGGTTTTTCCGGGACCAACCATCCATGAAGGACTCTAGAGGTGGCCCCTACGTGTTCAAGAGGTAGCTCCCACCGCCCATACAGTGTAGCACTTTGCCCCGTATGGCACTTAGTTCCCGCAATTTCATATAGTCCCGCTCTGATACCATTTGTAACGACCCGAACACTAATGGGCTGAGACCCGGCCTGTTGGGCCGGCAAGGTTACACATGGCTACCCCACCACTCGGTATGATATTGTCCGCTTTGGGCCGGAGCCCGCATGAATTTGTTTTTGGATTTTCCCAAAAGGCTTAATACCATAGGAGTGGTGGTCTACATATATACCCTTCATCTCTTCCACTCACAAGCGACGTGGGATGTTGGGCATTACAGCAGCAGAGACATTGAAGTTCATTAAGTTGGACTTTCTATCCATCAGAACAATTTTTTATGTTGGCATCATGATTAATGATCTTGTCAACTCGTACACCATTGAGAAAATTTGCAACATGAAGCATCAAATCCCCTACTTAGACCCCAAAGGAAGAATAATTGACCCCAACAACTGAATACGCAAACTTAGACCAAGGGTTACGCTTCCAATCAAGCTTATCGATCAACTATAATCCTAAAATTGAGAAAAATATCTAGAATATAAAAATGGTTACCTTCATTCAATAGCATCAAGTTGCGTGAATAATTAGTTTGGAAGAAGGATCGTGAATCGACTGAACGTGGTGGTGCTTCAATTCCAATCGGGTCGGGAATAGGAAGATTGAATGTGGATGTAATGATCGGGATCCGAGCAGAATATTCTAATAATATTTCGATTATAGTTCGTGACGGATTAGTAAACTGTTAGTTCGTCCACGAGTTTAGGTGAATTAAAAGTAAGATGAATTTAGAAGTAATGGTCGGTCGTATCCGCCAGTTAATTACGAGTAACGTTAAATTATTATTTGAGATTATATAAATAAATAATAATAAAAATAAAATAAATTTTGATCCTAGTTCAGTTTGTGTCCAGTATCGTCCCGGATATCGAATTTGCATTTTTTGAAATTTATTTACGAGCCGTTTGGAGTCCAAAAGAAACCAGGTTTATATAATGGTAAAATACCCATTATAGCCCTTTCACTTATCTTCTTCTTCCCCAATTTCTTTCTCCTTTCCGTCAATTCAAATCAATCAGTCCGCGCCGATTTCTTCTCCACGAAGGCGCCGCCATCACCGTCCGCCGCCGTCGTGGGAAAAGACCGGATTGCCCTCAACGACACATGGCCTTGACGCATGACTGGGGAGCTGACACGTAGCGGGACACGCGGCGACGAACGGGGGAGTTCCGGCCGAGTGGTCGGTGCCGGCTCGCCTATAAATAGACCGGTCCCCGCCTTCGTTTCCGGTCACACCTCACAATCGGAAAAGAACCGAGCCTGTTCTTTCTCTCTTCTCTCACCCCATTTCCACCTCTCACCTCCGCCCCTCACTGCCGCCACCCGACGCGCCTACCTACCGGATTAGTGTCGTGCTCGCGATCGTATCCGGTTAGTGCCCTCTCCTTCGATTATAATCGAACTTGGGATGGGTAATGTGTTTTGGTTATCTCAGTTCTTGATGAATTTGAACTTATTAGTTGAATTCAGGCAGTGCCCTATTTTCCGCCCCTCCAACCTCACTGTCGATCGAACCCACCCTTCTCAAAAATTTTACGGTTAGTATTATGTCTCCAGTGATTCAATTCGGGGTTGGGTTCGTGTGTTTAATGCCTCGTATGCTCTATTTCATTACTACGATTCCAAATTTCAATTGTTATTGTACCCTCGATTTGTTCGGTCCCTCTTTTCCGCTGTATTATTGTCGATTGTGGAGCTGTGCACCAGCCTGTGTGTTGAATCGTGATTTGTTGAGATGTGAGTCGTGTCTAAGTTATGTACTTTGGTTTAGGTCTGTGTAGTCAAATTGTTCTTCAGGTGTGGGTGCTGTCGACTTCCAATTTTTGATTGAGTCCTTTGCTAATTCCTTGATTACGAATTCGAATTACATGTTTGTCGAATCTGCTTCGTGTCATGTATGTGTGTTTTGGTCTGTGTGGTGCCGGCTATACCTATTCCTCTCTACAGCCCTCGACTAGTCTTGTCTATGCCTCTGAATGTATGTCTAGGTGTACCAACTTATCTGTCTAAATCATTGTAGCTTGTTGAATTGCCTGCTTGTTAAATTCTCATGTCTATTGCAAACTGAGTAGTCGGTAGCGTGAGTAATGTGTCGGTCCTGCGTGAAGTCTAGGATTCGGGTTCTGGGGTAACATTTTGATTCCGGTATAGGGAAGTTGTCTGACGGTTAGTTCGAGATATTAACAAGGTTTTACGAATATAGATAATTAATTAGTTAACGAATTAAGTGATATCGAGAACAAGCAAGCATCTAAACCAGGTATGGGTCAAATCTTCATAATACCTTGCTTTATTGCTTTTTGTGGAAATAATTGTTTTATAACTGTTGTTTGATAACTGTTAATATTATATCAAGCGACG
>JAYMSP010004407.1:0-16316 GCA_036897095.1 Plantago elongata
AAACACAAATTGGTGAACCCTAAAACTGGTAAATAGTCAACCATAAACCTACACACAGTTGCACATAAACACAAAAACAACACAAAAGACACCCTCCGGGAACTACGGAATTAATTAGGGTTTAGGGTTAAGGATGAACATTCTCGCTTAACCCTGTTTTCAGTTCATAAACATATATCTTATATGTTTGTTAACATGAAAATCCTTTTTGAACTCAACGTGTATCGTAAATATGTGTGCATATGAGCAATCCCTTTTACACCTTAGTGGCACTGTCCTATCCTGTTTATATTAATTAACTCTTGTCTGTACTTGCTAATTGATTGAACATGCATACAAAAATCATAGTAAAGCTTTGATTCCGCTATACAATTTCTGGTTCGGACATTCTATTGTGCTAAGCGATATTGATAAAGCTAATCTTATACGATACCATAGGGTGAGCTAATACAGCAACTTTGGGGTCTTGCCTGTCTTTACTTTACCATTTCCCATTTCCCATTATCCTTAACTTCTTGCCTCCCCATGCTTTCCATTATTGGCACTTACAAGATTCTTATTAATATTTACCTGAATGTAGCTGTTAATGATGCTGAAATTATTATTCAGGGCCCTCCGATTCAAAGATTTGATTGCCTGAAATATTTAGCTCCAGAAGAACCTGTCGAAGAAGTTTTAGATGTTTTGATGAAGCATGCTCGATTAGTTCAAGGACTTTGGGTTCCAAAAACTAGTTTGGTGGTGGATTCTGAAAAAGGACTCCAATCCATGGCTAGAGATAGGGTTCTTCTCTTGTTTAGTAAGGATGTGTTCATTAGCCACTCTCAATTGCCTCGAGAGCCTAAACTTGTTCAAGCGATGAGAGACGTTTTAAAAATATTCGCTGTAGAGAGGCCAACCTTTAATAATTGGAAACTCAAGGAGACCCCGGATGTGAAGTTTAACAAGTTATATCCCTCCGTTGTAAGACAACAAGAGGAACAGTGGAGTCACATCGAGAAGAGATTGCCAAAGTCTAATACCACAATCAATAAATCACAATCAAGAAGTTCAAGCCAAGTTGGTACAAGGACTGCAACTGCAGAAGGTTCAAGAAAAACAATGCCGAAAGAAGCTCGGGAGGCTATATCAAGAGCACTTCCGATATTTTTTAAAACGGTGAAGGTTTGCAGGTGAGATAATTAAAGGTTTTCAAACTCTTCCCAATTTGCCTGTAGTTTTTTGTGAGTGTTATTCTCATCTTTGTTGCCTGTAGAATGTAGATGTTGTGGATATGTATGCAAAGTTGCGAACATACGTTTTAATTTGACTGTACACCAAATGTGATTTAATCATCTATGAAAGGATCCAGGAATGTCATTTCTTCTGTGAATAAATAAGTCTCCCAATTGATGTGGTATATTTCAAGTTTTAGGGGTTCTTCTTGCTCAATTCAAAATAATAGGATGATTCTGTATAAATACTTTGCGTTCAAGGTTTTCGTTTGGCAGACAAGATAACCCCCGAAGTGATAAATTCCTTGACCCATATATCATTGGATGGAGCAATTTATTATACAAACTGTGGGAGAATTACATATACCACCCTACTAGGAGGCCTTAAATTGCTTTAACCCCTGATTATAAAAAATTGGGGTGTGTTATTTGGAATTTCAACCTTCTTAAGGATTGTTTCGCAATTATGTTTGGGCAGTTTTGATTTGAAACTTATAACGGTTATGGGGATCATCTTAGCATGTTTTTGGTCAATTTTATATTATAGTAAGTATAAGATGTCATGATGTAATGAAATGAAAAGTTGTAAATTACAGTTTCACTTATTTCGTTTTATTACATTGAGGGAATGAGGGGTAACGATGTCCTTGTGCAACTAGTCAATGAAATTTTGGATGCCGTTATAATTGTTCATGAATTAGGGATGATAAATATTTAATTGGGCTATGTACAAGGTAGTTTATGAGATTCACCCTGTTAACTTCTGCTGTTTTTCCAAGATATCTCTATCTTCAGTGACATGTAGAAATAAATACTTTAGGTTTGTTTATACAGACAACAAAACAACTGAACTGAATTTGCAGAGAGTTGAATTAACTGTGCATTAGGTTGATGTTTTTCGTGGAAAGAAAATGTGAACTGTTCTATATTCTGCAGCTCTCAACACATGGGCCGTCTGTTGAGGGAAGTCGCTCTTTCTGAGCATCAACGTTCGACACCATTTGCCAAGGAGGCTGTGGCTGCAGCAGACAACATTGATGCTTTTCCAGATGATTTTCAGACTATCATTGGTCAAATTGCTGTAAACATCCATGGAGTTTGGGTTCCAAAATCGTCCCCAGATAATCCTAAGTTGGATCCAATAAGGTTACCTCTGCCTTGAGCCGTTTCACCTTATAATGTGTGTCCCTGACATGTACTCCATCAATTGCACTATTCTTTGTGTACCCTTTCATCTAGGTTATTCTCTTTTCAGGGAAGTTATTCTTGATCTTTACCGTGCTGAAGGACCAACTGCGAAACTTAAAAGAGCAACTATACTTGAGGCTGCTAAGGTGAAACTGGGAAATGAAGTACCTTTGGCTGATCTTAAAAAGGTACTGCTGCCTCTTATCCTAAGGAATAGGATGATAAAAACTTTGTTGAATTACGTTTTTCTGGTTAAGTATCACACATTCTTGAGGATAACATAGTATTCTTTTGCTCCTTCTGATACATAAAATGGGAATTATCTGGACCATGTTTGAAGCCTTTGCAAATCTCTCAAATGTACAATGACTCAAGAACAGAGAGACATAGCAAATATTGTTCCTACCGAATGTTGATGATTAAATACTGTTGCATCATTTGTTGGATTTTGATACTTGCAAAGTTTATTCCTAAGTTGGCATCTTGCAAGATTTAGTTTATTTTCCGCCGGGAGAGGTAGAGAGTCGGAGACGAAGATTGATCTCACCTAATATTTTATATCATTCATTATTATTTCAATAATGTCTTCTGCAGTTCTCTTCTGTCTTCTATCTTAGCAATTTTCTTGGTGGTGTGTGTTTGTGATGTTTACATATGTTTATGGGTGCGTAGATGAAGGTCAATGTGGGCAAATTTTGTACTTCATTTTAACAGTCTGCGGACAGTTATGTTGCCAATGCCACATGCTAAGAGGAAATTGTACTTTGAGTTTTGGCAATCTAGAGTTCCATGAAGTATTTGTAAAAATTGGTTGCCCCTAACGGCTGCTGGTTCCTTCTACAAGCTTGATTTATTCTCATTTTATGCAGGTGTTGACGGAAATATGCAAATTTCAAGTTACTGATTGGGTCCTCAAACCTGGCGATGGAAGTCCAAATAATTAAGTGCATGCAGACAACCATCTTTATCAGTTCGCGAGGTAATTGATTTCCGGTGTACAAGTTTGATTTAACTGTCAGATATTGAATGCACAAGTTTAATATGGACATGGTTTGGTTATAGTGAAAAGTCCGAACTATAGGACATGAGTTATAGTTTGCATGTACACTGACTGACACCTAGGGCATTAAGTTGCTATCCTGTTTCAATCAACTCCTCAGCTGAATATGCTTTGTTCCGCAGCTCTTCCTCCTCTCCATAACAATTACTGCATTCCAAAGTCATTTGCTGCGTGAGAATTTCAATGGAACATTGGCTTATGGCATATTCCGGACATGAAGCTGCTGCTGCATATTGATATCGCTGGAACATATGAAATGACCTTCAAAGAAGGCACTCGGTTTTGATGAGCGGTGAAGTATTTGTTCTTACTAGTTATGGTAGCTCTGATTTGAGTTTTGACATCTAGGTATAGAGAGATAGAGCATGTAAATTTAGTGACAAACAGCAGGCACAAAAGTTAGTTTTATTTATCTGATGTCAAATGATAACTATAAAAAATTTCAATTGACATGAGGTCTTTTAAGTGATTGCAAAGGTAATCCGTGTGGTCTTTAACTTGAAGCATGTAATATCATACCAATATTCGGTCCCATGTCTAAGTAACCAAGCCGATTAAAAAATTCTGGTCCGATTTGATTACTGCCGGGCTGTTATATGGTGAGGTAGTGATCATCAGTTTTACCTGTATTTTCCAACCCCCCCGTTATTAACTACTGTATTGATGTGTTGTTACTTGCCCACTAAGTATAATTTCTGGAGTATTTATGATCGGAGCATGTCATACACATGGGACGGAAATCGATTATAAATTGTGTATAGCAACAACATATGTTCATAAAGTTCAAAGGCGTGCAAATCTCAACCTACCAAAGATCATGGGGGCAAAACCACACAAATAGATAAACTTCAGGGGGTACAAAGAGTTATTTTTGCCATATTTTTTATATTGGTATATTATATTGAAATGCTAATCATGAAATTAAAGTATTCGTATACAATAAGAAAAACAACACGCATAAAATAATAACATTCATAGATGAAAGAAAAACTAGTACGAAAATGAAAACACACTTTACAAATCCTTGTTAATGAATTTTGTAATTTTTAATTTGGGTACATCAACATTAAAGCATGAGGGTTGGAGATGCTACAAGAAAAGGGAAATTTGGATGTTTTAGAGTATGAGGGTTTTGAGATGACAAATTTGTTTTAATTCGGAGATGCCTTAGCGGATAGTTGTCAACCAATAACCAAAGATGTTAATTGCTAGATTCAGTGTCTTCAAGCATGCCAAGATTTGTACTAAAATCCAAGAATTGTGCATAGGTCGCTAGATGTTAATCCTTTATATGTTTGGAGAACAATATGAGATACAATACAAGTTGGAAAAACCAAAGTAGGCTACAGTTAAGTCTCACAGACCAAGACAATTGGTATTTGGTGGAACATAAGAATAAATCCTACCAAGAACTCTTCTATCTTCTCTTATGCTACATGCTACCAAGGAGACATTGCGATAAGAAACATTGTTAAAATAAAGTATCCATAAATCAATTTGAAAATGGTCTTCAGCCCCAGAATGTTTGTTCTGGAGATCTCATAGGTTGATGTAAACATGGAATACATCTCAAGTATTTGCTTCAGCAAAACGCAAATGTTACATAATAAATGTAGGGTAAAGAATGTATTACTATCGGTATCACAGATCACTCAAGTATAGATTGTGAATCTTTTACAGCTTGAGGAACATTTGTATGTTTGTTAATCATCTCTAACGGGAGCTGTAATTTACTTTGCAGACCCACCAGATTTAAGAAGCTGTCCAAATATGGCTGTTACCTGAGAAAGAGGAGTCGAATATATGTCAAGATGTATCAGACTCGCAATCAGGATCACAAAGATGTCGAAATAAAAAAGTAAGCATATCGCAGAAAGGATAAAATTTGATGAAACACAATTTTGCGATATTCATGGGGGGAAGTTGCATGGTTTGAAAATTTAAGGGAAAGGTCCAGGATATTGGAAGTATTTAACTCAGAAATGAAACACATGTTATCTTACTAATCACTTGATCACTTCAACTCTAAGCATTCAACTCAGACCGCAGAACTAGATCTCAGAATCCAACAAGTAATAAACTAAATACCCAAGCAAATCAACTGCTTTAAACCTCTAGTGATACAGAGATTGTCCAAGAAAAAGAAAAGACAAATCACGCCCCCATTTTCATCTTATATCATGGGCATTCATCTGCATACTGGTATACCTACTCAAATAACAAAAAACGGGGATGTGATTTTTCTTCTTTTTCCTTGGAAAATGGGGATGTGATAAATCATTAATGTATTCTGGTATATCTACCCGAAGAACAAAAAATGAAATAGGTTGGTGCCTGCAGTAACATTGTCATGCCGTGGAAGAAAGAAAAAAAAATCTTGTCTTTGAACTCAGTATAATATTGATCAAGGTCTAATTACCTTTTAAAAGAACAAAGAAGATCAAGGTCTAATCTCGAGATGTTAGATATACACAACACACCTTACTTTTCTTAATTTACTAACTCGTTAACTCCCAAGGATAGACCAGCGAAATCACAAAATAAAAATATACATCAGGACAAACATGTGGCCTAACTATTACAACTTCATTAACAAAGCGAATGAAATCTAGAGTACTGATCCTACCTGGCTATATTTTGAAACACACCGATCAATGCAGGTATTTTCACCAATAAAGAGCTCACCCTCCTTGTACCTTAGCACACGTAAGAGAAAAACACATCCGTCCATTTTTCAAAGAATGAAAAAAGACAATGTCTCAAATACTCAAAACCAAAACACACATATACAAAAGTAGAAAGTAAAAAAACAGCAAGTACCTTTTATCTATACACTTATTGTAGCATGTATCAGTAAGCCTGTACCAAGAAGCACGTTGTCAAAGGGGAAGCTTACACCGTTACACGTCCAAGACCAATAACATTACAGTAAACTAACAAATTCTAGGTGCAAGAATATCATCAAGCAACATATAACTGACTCAAAAGAGTCTTATTCTACTAGCAGACCAATGCACAATGCCACATCATGTCTAATCCCCACCCACATTGTACAATAAGGGGTATTTTAAAGTAGCTACCATCAAGAAGATAAGATGAGATCAGTCATTGGCTCTGTTCTAGAAACGATACATAGAGCTAGAAATGCTATCTCAAACCAAAAGCAACACAGTTTCACGTAACGAGAAAGTCTAGTAAGAGTCTTGATTTTCCTAAACAATAGGAAATACCAATGTAATCTAAATGAGCATGCCAATCAATTATTATTATTTTTATTTTTTTGAAACGGCAAAGGGTGACTCGAACTCCCGACCTATTGGTTGGGGTGTAACGTCTTAACAACTGAGCTGCACTTCATTGTCGCATGCCAATCAATTGTATGGGAGTAATATGGTCTTAATCATAATATTTAGGAATATCAGTCATTTTTTCGAGAACTCATCTACTGTAACGAGCATTTTGTACCAATCAAGGCCTAGGGTAATCAATCTCCCATTTATATGTTTATCTAAACAAAGCGAAACATTGAAGACCCAAATATCTGAATTAATTCCGAGCAAGTTGAGAAAAGGCTCACTTGGCGAATAACTCAGTTTTATACTCAATTTCTTGCTCCAACATAGCCATAATCTGTGAGGAATGCAGTAAACAAGATATTTAACAGTTTGGTTCACTATATCAGATGAATGAATAGTTATAGATATCTATCTATATGAGATGATACCTTTTCTCTCTTAGCTGCCGTTGGTGGTTCTGAATCCATTGCAATAGGGTCGGTCTATCTTGGAAAATGAGAATCAAAGTGTGAAAGCTAAATCTGGTTGAGAATTACAGACAGCTTGAGTTTCTCACAAAGGAGAGTGAAGAACAATAGGGTTTAAGGAAGGAGGTTTTATTTTTCTTTTTCAATTGTGCAAGAAAACTAAATCCAAATAAAACTAAAGTCTCTCTAATGGACGAAAATACCCTTGCATCGGCTTGGAACCTATGTTTCGGGAGTTGTTTAGGTCGGGTTCGGACTTTGGAGAAGATATTCGGATTTTGGGAAGTCGAGATTAGAAATTCGTGATAATTATCTTAGAAAATTTTGTGTACCATACCTCTGTCATAATTTAATTTTTATATTTTATTATAAGATGTACAAGATATGAAATTCTGATCCTTGAAAATATATATCTAACACTTTATTCAATCTATTAAAAATTATTTTTGAATTTATGAAAAGTTGAAACTGGGAACGAGAGCGATATATTTCATTAGAAAAGGGAATTTGAGTCCAAAACCCAATAGTCGAGCATGTTTGGAAGTTGAATTCACCGACATATGATCAACCGATAATTTTTAGAGATTCAGTTTATGACTAATTATAATTTTTTTAATATAAATAACTTAGATTGTTTAACAAACGATTAAAATTTAAAAATAAAAAATAAGTATTTTAAAATATTTTTGACCATATTTTGTAACATAAGTAATTTTGATATGATAAAGTACATGTTTATATAGTCATTGGACGCTAGGTTATGTAAGATATCAATCTGACTACAAACCGCGTTCCACTTTGCTCCGATTATGAGGATGTATTGAGTCTATTAACATGCTTTTGAGATTCCTCTGAGTTTCTTTTTCAGGACTTGTACTAGATGCTGCATTATCAAGCACTAAATTTATACCTTTTCAACTACACGACTATAAAAGTTCTTTTAAACACCTGCAAAGTGAAGTTAGCCTCTACCTGACAAAGTGATTAGTGATCTATTGCTGTTTTAATTCTAAGAATAAAACGGGTTATATTGTTAGGGAGAAATTGTGTTGCAAATGTTCATACATGAATAACTACTGTAGCTTGTTACTATGTTATCGGAGTTTCTTAATTGCACTTTAAGTCGAGGCAGAGTCAGAATGGGCATAGTGTACATTCGTCCCCTAACCTAAAAAACAGTTGCTATATAGGAGCATATAATTTGATCCCGAACTTAAAATCCAGGTTGTGGCGAACCTGGTTACTGACCATTGAAGAGTCTTGAAAAGAGTTAAGGGCAATAAAGTATCTGCCTTTCCAAGCTGATCTATCACTACAACAATTTAATAACCACATTAGTATCAATTTAATTGCTTTTCACCAAACATTATTCAAAGGCAAATTCATCACTTTCATTAACAATTCTTAATTGCCAAAAGAAACCGTTCAGACCTATTTTCTTATGTATAAGATCAGCAGCAACTTATACACTCTAATACACAACATTCTAGTACACTTTCAATACTTTAAGAGCTACCAATGGGAAACTTCAAATCAACATTGATACTATCCATGTTGTTTCTGTTTCTTCTGCTAGAAGAAACACAATGTTCTTTCAGACAAATGAAGCTAAAGGAGTTCCAAGAAAAGCTCCAGAAAAAGACCTCTTCTATCAGCAGTTTGGCTGCAGCAACAAGTCCATATCCAGCAGCAGATTCGAGTTTTCCGAAGGTGACAATATGGCATTTGCATTAGTACTTCTCATTTCTTGGAAATCTTGTTGATTGTAAAGACTTCATGTTGACTAATTTTTTTTCGTGTGCAGAGAAATGGCAGAGTGTTTTATCTCACAGGATACGGAGCTGATCCGACTGGGGTGCAAGATAGCGCACCTGCTATATTTGCAGCTTTAGATGATGCTGCAAAATTAAAAAATGGGCTTGAACTGCTACCGGGGATCAACAATTTGGGTGGTGTTGTGATTGATTTAAAAGGTGGAAGTTTCACTATCAGTAGTCCTATTACGTTCCCGCCTGGGATTGGCAACATTGTGGTATGTTACACAATTTATAAATGTTCTCTGAAACATTTAAAACAAGCATTTGAGGCTTAGGATTTGAAATCATCGAAAGTGAAACATTCCAGCTAGCTTTGATGTTGCTTAAAATTTAGGTACAGGGAGGAACTCTCCGAGCATCAGACACATTTCCAGGTGACAGGCATCTAATCGAACTATGGGCCCGGGATTCACCAAATGTTCCAGGAATGCGCTATGAGGATATCACTTTTCGTGACATACTCTTTGATTCAACCAACCGAGGTGGAGGTGTCCTAGTCACTGACTCTGCACGTATTCGTATAGTTGACTGTTTCTTCTTGCACTTCACCACACAAGGCATCCTCATTGTCAGAGGACATGAAACCTACATATCAGGTTGCTTCTTGGGACAACACCCGACAGTTGGGGGAGACAGTACTGAAAAATATTACAGTGGCACAGCAATTGATATTGCAAGCACTGATAACGTGGTTACTGACGTTGCAATTTTCTCAGCAGCAACTGGGATTATACTCAGGGGACGTGCCAACATAGTAACCGGTGTACATTGCTACAACAAAGCCACATACTTCGGGGGTGTTGGGATACTAGTAAAATCAGCACAAAATAGGATTGTGAATTCTTACTTAGATTACAACAGCATAGTAATTGAGGATCCTGATCAAATCCATATCTCAAATGGATTCTTTCTGGGTGATGGAAATATCGTGTTGAAGTCAATTCAAGGCCGGATTATGGGGTTGAACATAGTTCAAAACATGTTCTCTGGAAATCCAAAGAACATGTTTCCGTCAGTGAAACTTGACGGCAAGTTCAGCAGCATTGAACAAGTGGTGGTTGATCAGAACGTTGTTGATGGAATGAGTTTGAAATCAACAGTAGGGAAATTGACAGTGGCAGGAAACGGAACCAAGTGGACTGCAGATTTTGGTTCCATCTTGTTGTTTCCTAACAAAATTGATCATGTTCAGTATTCGTTATACGTGAGAGGAGGTGTTGGAGCTGGATTTCCAGTACACGCTCTGACAAACGTGTCAAACAATGTGGTGGTGATTGAGAGCCAAGGAGCGGTGAATGGAGTGGTTTCTGTTCTGGTTGATCAGCATAACATGTCTGGAGAGGGCAGTTTGTAATGTGAGCTGTTCTTGTTTGATGCGTGAAATTATCAAAACATTGTTACTGAGAATGACTCATGAGTCTGATATTTTCCCAATGATATTGTTGCCTGTAAAACCATGTACAATCTGTTGATTTATAGACAGTTGTCATGAGAACTGATCCGAATATGCATTTCATGGACAAACAACAAAAGAGTAGGCTTCTTCTTTTTCATTTCTGTGTTACTGAGAATGATGAAACTTTGATTGTTCCAAAAGGAAATACACAAGGATTTTAAATTTACAACATTGTTTCCCTGCCCATACACAGATACACTAGAATCTAGATAATGTCAAAGTCTATCAGATGTCAATGTCAATGTCAAAGTGCATCTGTAATGATCACATTGTGTTTCCTTAGTTGATCAATATGTGAAGCTTTCTGTTTAATTCAAAACATCCCAAACATGTATGATTAAAACATCTTCACAGTTTTGTATATTTATGTGTTGTGATTGTCTTTTATTTATATATATCGGCATTCTTGATCAATTGATGCAACTCATCCATACTGCTTCATTTTAACACCAAACTCTAATGAAAGATAAACTCGTTATAATTATATGTTTTGTCGCCCCCAACAATGTCATACGCTGCCCGGTCCTGGGGCAGCTCGCTCAGGACCCCCTATTTTGAAGGGTCCCATTTCAAATTATGTATATCTTCATTTACATGCAATAATAAATTTTAATAATCTAGATCTTCCAGTGGTTATTTAACCTACAAAAGTTCTTTGAGTTCAATTATATAAGGTGTAAATATCTTTATTTAATTTACTTGAATATTTTTATTTTATTATATTATTTTTAGGGTCCCCATTAAATATTTGCACAGAACCATCTAAGTCTCCAGGTGAGCACATGGCAATCTAAATTTCTGACGGGCATGGGCAAGTTGTGTCGTGTTTAGGGACCGGTGGTCGAACCCATTCCATCTAGTAAGTGACTCGGGCCGGTCAGACCGTGCTGATTTCCTAATTTGGACGGTGGAGATCAAAGTTAAAACCTTCTCCTTTTCCTTTAAATTGAATGACAGTGTAAAACCCCTAAAACCCTGATTTGTTCCATTTCTCTCCCAAAATCAAAATGAAACTATTTTCAGCTGCCCTCCGCCTCTCTCGCCGGCTCTCCACCGCCGCAACTCCGGTGGATCCTGCAAAAGCGAAAGCGAAGAAAGCGAAAGCGAGAGCGATAGCGAGAGTGAAATCGAAAGCTCCAAGCATTTCGAAGATAAAGACGAAGCTAAAAACCGTTCGCGATCCAGATGAGGCACTCAAAATCTACAATTCTATCTCCACCCACGACCGCTCTACCAACGCCGCCTCCGTTCGCCACGCACAGGAGTACATCGTCCGTCTTCTCGCGAAATCGGGCCGGTTTTCGGATATCGAAACCTTTCTGGGATCACAAAAGTCTACCTCCAAGGACGAATACTCTATGGCCTCTCTCATTCGATCCTACGGCACTGCTGGAATGTTCGAGGATGCTGTCAAGACATACGAGCAAATGGCCGAATTCGGTACGCCTCGTACTACGCTTTCCTTTAATGCTCTTATATGGGCTTGTATTCACTGCAACTTGTTTGAGCCTGTTGTTACTTATTTTGATGACCTTCCTGCTAAGTACGGGTTTTCGCCCGATAAATACTCGTATGGGATGTTGATTAAGTCTTATTGTGAGATGGGCTCGCCTGAACTTGCGATTGAGAAGTTGAATGAGATGCAGGGTAAAGGGATTGAGCTTGATTCCATTGTGTTTACCACTATTTATCACTCGTTATTCGTGAATGGGAGGGAGCAGGAGGCGAATTCCTTTTGGGATGATATGGTTAAGGAGAAGGGATTTAAACCGGACGTTGGTTCGTACAATGTTAAAATTCGTAACGGTAAACATGGGGATGAAGATGGGTTAAAGAGGTTGATTGGCGAAATGAAAGACTCGGGGATTAAACCTGATGCTATTACTTACCATCATATTATAACGTTCTATTGTAAGAATGGATTGGTGAGTGTAGCGCAGAGGGTGTATGATGAGATGTTGAGGCAGAAAGGCTGCAATCCGAGTCTAGCTACTTTTCAGACCTTGGTTCATCACATGTGTAAGATAGGACGGTTTGTGTCTGCTTTTAAGGTGTATAAGAGAAGTATGCAACATTACAGGATTCTGGATTTTGAGACGTTGAGATGGTTGGCAGAGGGGCTAACAAAGATAGAACACAAAACTGAAGCTAAAACTTTGATTAGGACTATGAAGGCAAGGTTGCCTCCAAATGCAGTGGAAGATTGGGGGAAAGTTGCTACTGAACTTGGATTGGATCTTGATGCCACAGAAGAGGTTGGTGTGGCTCCTGATGGGACTGAAGAAGTCGATGCAGACAAAATTGAGACGGGAGATTCAGACAAGATAGAAGATGATTCGGACTCTGTGGAGACTGTTAATTATTGAGTTCTGTGTCTGGAACTGGCGTAGAGCATTATGCACCATTTTGGATTTGAGCTGATTGATACTTGTTATTGTCACAAGTTTCATGCCAGACATCACCAAATGTTGTTGCTCACCATTGAATGTGGGAGCTAGTTCAGTTTTATAATGCATTTGATTGAAACATCTCCGGACTTATTTTTCTCAATCTGCAGTCTCTTGGAATGATTCCATATACTAGTATGAATTTCCTGTGGTGATTTCTCTGTTAGCCTAATTATTTGCAATGTTCTATGACTCTTTATCTATATCTTTTCGTTTTAGGCATACCTCATTCTGTTTCTCTTTTCCTGTTAAGTGAATGGGTATTGTGTTAGAAATGCTCATATTATTTCCCTTCTTGTCAATGTCGCATGTCCTAATAATGGTCTTGAGTATTCATTTGGTGGAAATACGATGTACCCTTCATCTGGGAATCCGATATAGTCCTCTTGTTGGTGTTTATGGCCACATTTATCAGCTGCTGGAAAAGGAGGACTTGCCTAGGTATGTATGTTCAGAAATATCTTGATATATTGGACATTTTTCTGTATCAAATCATAAGTAAATTTTTTGCTTTCCTACATGTTTTTTGTATTTAAAAATAGAGGTGTGGCTTCTGTATCCAAATCAGAAGAGTATGTGTATTTGCTTTGAAGTTATTGTTTTCGTTTATATATTCCAACCCAGTCTTTTTCTTAGTTTATGGTAATACGAAGTTGTTGGACTACCCAGTTCCTAAGTGGCTATTTGGATTAGAATTAAATTGTAATAAAGTTGTTAAAATTTGTGTTTGGTATAAAATTGAAATTGTGTAGGGTTTTTAAAGTTGAAAAATGAATCCATATAATATTTAAAAGTGGTCTCCTATCTCAAAGGAGAAGCATGCCACAAATTTTTCTCTAAAACAATTTATTTTTAATGAGCCTATTTTATAGGAAAAAATTGAGGCTCTAGATCACAATCTTAAGGATGTAAAGGTCCTGTAGAGTCGAGCAAGTCGTTTGTTGTCTTTGGTGGGAATTTGAGACCGATCTCGCCCATTATACCAACATGTAGTAGGCAGGTATAGTTCGCGCCTCTCTTTACTCATATAAAAAGCTTTGGAGTTCTTATCGTGTATTAAAGCTCACAGAGAACATGTGCCTCCGAGTAGTTTTAAAAATTGGTGATAATTCTCATTAGTTTATTCTAACTATATTATAAAAATGTGTATCATTCATTTTATTTAAAGTATGTTAGACTTTATGTTATTCAACAATGACAGTCTTGCGGCTCACGATTAAGAGTTTCCCGCATTCGAGAGTTTGCTTAGTGGGCGTTGAAAGTTGCAGACGTGGAAGTTGATGATAATAATGTTGGTGAGCATGTTTCAAACTGATGCAACATTTATATATTTGAGTTTATTGGACCATGTTGGTGATGGTCACTACCTTCAAGGTAGTGCTATTCTTGCTCCACATAATGAAATAGTCCAGATTGTTTAATGAGTATATGATGTTATATTTTTCAGGGGAGGCCATCGAGTTCATGAGTTAGATATCAACTCTTTTGATGAATATGTTATCATCAACATAGAGGATGTATATCGAGTTCGTAAATACTATTACTGCGAAAACATCTTATTGAGGCGAAGACTATATGAAAGAACCATGGTGGGAATGTTTCATAACTCAGATGGTACTTAAACCTTATTATAGTATTAACTTTCCTATTATATTTCAGCATATACAATTTCTTAATTTGGTTTGTTATGCGATGGCAATTTAGGTACAATTGTTAGCTCATGTGGACTCTACCTTCCAAATTAATTTTCAGCCATTGCAATTCGAGAATCACAATCAATGAGGGGTTAATTTTTTAGTATTGTATGAGGAATTTAAACAAAGATGTTTTGTACTTTTTAGTGGAATTTAAGCCATGGTTATAGTGTAATTTATAATCATTTAGAAATTTACTGTATCTTAAAAGTGATGGTGGCAATTGGAAATTTTTCCACTTGCTGAGATTGAATAATTCCTTTTGAGGAATGGGTTCAACTTGAGTCAAAGTTGAATATATGTCCATTCCCGACAATGTCGTCACAGATAATTGAGATAATTGCATGAATAATTTGATGCTTGAAGAGATGCCCTACGATATTGGTGATATGATCGAATGTGTTCCATACTATTATGGATGCAGTCAATTCTGATAGTGGTGGAGTATTCTTTCTTTGTGGTTACGGTGGCATTGGAAATACGTATTTGTGGAATACTTTGTGTCCTACATTACATGGTAGATGCGATATTGTTCATCCAGTTGCATCGAGTAGTATGGCTTCACTACTTCTTTGGTGGTCGTACTGCACACTATAAGAGCAGGTCTATGAAACTACTACGTGCGGTAGGATAATCCCGACAACGATCTTACATGACTCTTAAAGAATGCAAAGTTAATAATTTGGAATGAGGTGCCATGACTAATGATTTTGTTTTAAGTCTCTTGATCACAGTCTAAGGGACGTAACGGGGTTATCATGGTAGAGAATCGAACAAGCCCTTTAGTTGATTGATTTTTTTTTTTTTTTTTTTTATTTAAGAAAGATACTGCCAGCAAGAGCTAGGACAATCGTTAAGTAAGATTGGCTTATATCTTTCAAAGCCTGTTTTTAGTCATGATAATCTTTATGTGACTTTTTATAGAGAAGTAAGAGAGGTATCAATGTTTTAGCACTGGATAAGAAAGTCAATTCAATATATACGACTACGAACATCGTGCATAATGTCACGGGTTAGTACTATGTTTTTTTTCTAATTTTAATATTAGTTAAAAGTTAAAGATGCCGTGACAACGTCACAGGTTAGTATTAGTTGTGATTGAATTGAGTGAGAATTGAATTGTGATTGAATTATATTTTGACAATTGTCAATTCTAATGGCTTTTTTTTTATACTTACACAGTACGAAAATCATTACCACTGCAAATGGAAAATTTAACAGTACTATCCGAATATAAGAACTTGAGGTTAAGATATAACTGTACATAAAAGGAACCACCAGAACACAAATCTTGAACTGACTTGTAGAAAGATGTATCCTAGCAATAACACTTAAGCTTCAGTTTCGTGTCCCAATTCATTGTTACCTTCTTCTTTTCTTCTTCCTTCTTGCATCATCACTATCACTATCACTGGATTCAGAACTAGAATTGGATGATTCATCAGAGCCTGAACTAGAGCTATCCGATTCTGAACCTGATACAGGGACATCTTTCTGTTGTTGCATGATCAGCCTTGGCGTGTTCTTGAGGTACTCTCGTAGATTCTCAGTGATTCCACCCAGTCCGATGGAAGTAAAAAAGTTAATCGAGAACCTGGTGTTTTTGGGATTATCTCTGGGGAAAATAGATTCAAATGAGTCCTGCATTGCAGGATCGCTGAGGCGTTCGTTAAGCAA
>JAYMSP010004408.1:0-16313 GCA_036897095.1 Plantago elongata
TTCTGATGTATGCCAGTCCAGACTTATCACCATAAGCAAGTTGCCTCACTCGTACTGGAAGATTTGCAGGGGAGTAAACACATGATCTCCTCTGCTTTAATGCTTCTGAAGCTAGATGATCTGCAACTGCATTAACTTCTCTGCTTTAATGCTTCAGAACTTATTTGGCATCAAGTGCTTCAAATCGTTTGGCATATGACTTGATCCAATTTTTTACGACTTAATATTGGTGAGAAACTACTTTGAGTTAAAGATGACATGATCTTCTTCTCCTCCCGTCGGCCTCTCCATGCAATCGCCTACCTCTGCCACTCACGATCGGCTTCTGCAATGCCCGCAATTGTTGTTTTCTTGTCCGGTGATTGTCCCAGTTCAATCTTCATCGAGCCGCCTCCTGCAATTGTTCGCGATCACCCATCACCCTCTTCTCCGACGGTCAATTCCTCCGGCCATGTCTTCCTCTTTTTGATTACTCAGAAGATTTGTCTTCTTCTTATGCAGTCAACCGTTTTCCTTTCCTGCAACTCTTCTGCTGCATTTTATCCACGCGTCATTTCACGCGCAGAAGTAAAAAGTTGATGGAGAATCAGAGGCTTCATTTTACGAACAGAAGCAAAAAGTTGATGGAGATTTGTATGCAAAGAAGAAAGAAGCTGAAGGGCTAATAGCCCTGGCAGAAGCTCAGGGACTTACGTGCGCACACTTCTAGAAGCAATGGGAGGAAACTATGCAGCGCTGAGGGACTATTTGATGATAAGTGGAGGAATGTATCAAGAAATAGCAAAGATCAATGCCGAAGCTGTACGTGGGCTTCAGCCAAAGCTGAGCATTTGGAACACTGGAAATGGAGAGGGCAGTGATAGTGCCATGAAAGAAGTTGCAGGTCAGTACAAAATGTTGCCTCCGTTGTTCAATACTGTGCACGAGCAAACTGGGATGCTTCCACCCGCATGGATGGGCACCTTACCTGACTCTCATCGACCTGCTGGCACCTGATTTTTATATACCGTACCTCCACTACACTACAGCATTTTGCATTTTTTGCGACTCATAAATTGTTTAGCATGTTAATAATCTCAATAAGTATGATAAAAGTTCAAATATGTATGTTGTATTATTGTATAGTAATCCTTGATTTGATTAATTTGTTCCCTGTAATTACTATTTTGTTTCACAGTTGATGAAGATGTAAATTATAGGGCCATTGCTCACCTTGATTTCATGTACTTGTTTTCTACTAGATAGAATTTTCATAAAATGTTGTGATTTGAGTGACAACTTTATCTTAATTAACTAGCTGAACAGAAAAACTTAATTCATCAATCAATTGAGCTGAATTGGTCTTCAAGGCATATGGACTTGGTCATCTGTTGAAATTACTACAAAATTTCCAAGCATATTTAAAGCAGGCATTACCTGGAAAACGGTAATCCGTCCTGGCCTATGAGTTATCTTGGTTTCTCAAATGTAGGCTCTAGCCAATATTCGGTATATGTCGATAATGTTGATGCTGTACTAGATAGGACGTATCAGCAATCTGCACTAGACGGAGAAATTGTTGATGACTATGTATACTAGTCTGCACTTCTAGTTACTTAAGCCCGTTTTGCAAGCACGGGACAGGGTGGCATTTTTCTCTCCATCCGCCCATACTAGGAACTGTTGTGTAAAATGCCTGCAGAATGGTTGATTAACGTTTCATTGAAGATCTCAAATGTAGCTGAAAATGTCATTCTCATGAAAACTGTAAATTACAGAAGCGTGTCAAACAATCAAGTTTGAAGAAATATTCTATGGATTAAATTACACACAGATTATGTATGGTGTACAGTCAAGGTGAAAGCTACATACTCCTATAAAATGTAGCTACTTAGTACTTACAAATACATAGCATGGCTCATATCTGGTAAAGAGTTCACTCTCAAAATTTCTGACTTATCACATTTAACTTCTATTCTGAAGAAATCCAAAAAAAATGTACAAAGTTGCAAATGCATCAGAATATTTGGTGACCGACATCAAGATTTCCAAGAAGGCATGGGTTCTTCCAGGACAATCATGTACCAAATTCGACGTGTCTCCTGTCAACTATACCTTCGATGTTCAGGCTATGAGTGCCGATAAGCTACCTTTTGTTCTCTCTGTTGTATTTACAATTGGTCTAAGTATCGATAACCATGATTCGCTTGTTAGATATGCCAAACTGATAGCTCCACTTGATAATAACTCTCGCCATATTAAGGAGCTCGTTCAGGGCATCATTGAGGGTGAGACACGTGTTCTTGCGGCTTCTATGACCATGGAGCAGATTTTTAAGGGATCAAAGAGTTTAAAGAAGTTTCCGAGGAGGTGCAGCTGGAACTGAACCAGTTTGGGCTGCTGATATACAACGCAAATGTTAAACAGCTGGTTGATGTTCCGGGGCATGAGCACTTTTCCTACTTGGGCAGAAGATTCAGATGGAAGCCGCGAATCAGGCAAGAGTGGATGTTGCAGAAGCAAAGATGAAGGGGAAGTTGGTGCCAAGTTGAGAGAAGGAAAGACTCTGCAAAATGCTGCGAAAATTGATGCTGAGACTACGGTCATATCGACTCAGAGGATTGGTGAAGGGAGGAAAGAGGAGATAAAGGTGAGGACTGAGGTTAAGGTGTTTGAGAATCAGAGGGAAGCTGAGGTTGCTGAGGCTAATGCTGATTTGGCAAAAAAGAAGGCCGGGTGGGCCAAGGAGGCACAAGTAGCCGAGGTCGTGGCCATGAAGGCTGTTGCGCTCAGGGATGCTGAACTGCAGATGGAAGTGGAACAGATGAATGCCCGAACACAGACGGAGAAGCTTAAGGCTGAGTTCTTGAGCAAAGCCAGTGTTGAGTATGAAACTAAGGTAACTTCAACTTTTAATCACTTACAAATTATATTTACAAAATTCATATAGTAAACTTTGAAACATAATATATATAGGTGCAAGAGGCCAACTGGGAATTGTACCAGAAGCAAAAGGCTGCAGAAGCATACCTCTACGAGAAAGAGAGAGTTGCAGATGCAAACAAGGCCGCAGCAGAGGCTTCCTTCTATGCACAAAAACAAAAGGTAGACGGAGACTTGTACGCCAAGAAGAAAGAAGCTGAAGGGCTAATTAACTTGGCGGAAGCTCAAGGGACTTATGTACGCACGCTTCTAGAAGCACTTAGAGGAAACTATGCTGCTTTGAGGGACTATTTGATGATCAGTGGCGGAGTGTACCAAGAAATAGCGAAGATCAATGCAGAGGCTGTACGCGGGCTGCAACCAAAGCTAAGTATTTGGAACACCGGAAACGGAGAAGGTGGCGATAGTGCGATGAAAGATGTTGCAGGCTTGTATAAAATGCTGCCTCCTTTGTTTAATACTGTGCATGAACAAACTGGGATGGTTCCGCCAGCATGGATGGGCACCTTGCCTGATTCTAATCGCCCTGATGGCAATTGATTTCTTTAGTGCTTTGTTTTGTTTGCTTGTTTATGTAAGTTGTAACTACTACGTTTCCTGTCTGTGCTTTGTTTTGTTTGCTTGTTTATGTAAGTTGTAACTACTACGTTTCCTGTCTGTGAGTACAGTTGTATGAATTGAATAAAAAGTTTTAAGTCCTTGTTGGGAATATTGTCAAAATAATAAAGGATTGTAACATGTTGAGGAACATGTTAGAGATTATAGTAATATTTAAAGATGAAAGTTCTGGAACATGTTTAGTTCATCTAGTAAGTGTGTGGCATTCAACGGTGGATACATACCTTATCAGAATGTGCAATGAGTGAGTTGAGTATATAACATCATATCATATGTGATGTTTTTATTATATAAGCCTGTAAGTTCAAACACTTTACATCCAACACCTTATGGTTTTTAATCTCAACTATTATATCATACTGTAACACAGCCCCGTCCAGCCGCCCTTGGAGATGCCAAGTGTTTGGCCGCCCTAAGGGTTGTTACACCAGCCCGTATCAGGGATGTCAGGTGTAATGTCCTTAACGGTATTCCGACATCCCTTATTTGAGGATTTTTTAAAATTTTAGTGAAATATTAATATATTTAAATATTCTAACACTATAAAATAATTATAAATAATATAAATATCGAATTAGAAAATATATACTTTTTTAGATCTGCAAAATATGTTATAATCTAAATAATACTTGTATTATATATTTTTTTATTCTCGTATCATGTTGTAATGTTTTTACATTATTAATTTCGAATATTTGAAGTATTATGAGGTTAAACGGAGAATATGATAAATATGAGGATTAGATTTTATGTTTATAATAGTTAAAGTACATTTTACAATATATTAAAAAGTATTATGTATTTAGTAAAAAATATCCTGCGTTTAATTACATTATAACTAAGAATGAAGTACTTATTATGTGTGACCTATAAAACTTAATTCATGAACTTTGACTATACGACTCTGTATATCACTAGTTTTTGAGCTTAATATTTATTTTTATAAAATCTCATTACATGAAAGTGTAGCGTATCAAACAAATTAACTGGTTTGAGAATATAATCAAGTTAATTTATTAAAAAAAAATTTATAATCCGTTACCACTAATTAATCAGCTATAAATCATTTCAGTTAATTTTAGTAGAGATAGACTACTACTACGGTACGAAAAAGTGGGAAAGAAAAACCTACTCGTATCAGTCTATGGTAGTTCTATTAATAGTTATATTATTGTTAAGAAGGATGATTAATGGCAATACATCCTGGTAAATCTCCAACAAGAGACAAAATCAGTCCATAGTAGTTATATTATTAGTTATATTATTGTTAAGAAGGAGTGATTAATGGCAATATATCCTGGTAAATCTCCAACAAGAGATTTTTGTCTCAAACAAGAGATTTTTGTCTCAGAAGTCTGTCTACATACATAAACTTCGCTAACTGCATGGTGTAGTAGTTACTATATATTCTCTATCTTCATAGTTACTATATATTCTCTTCCCCCAAGTTAAAATCTCACTGAAACTGAACCACCAAACGCCATTATTGATCATTCTCCTCTCTCAAACTGAATCAATTTCCAAACAAACTGATCAATTTCCAAACTGATAACATGTACAGAGTTGCAAATGCATCACAATATTTGGTGATCACTGGTATTGGTATAACCGATATCAAGATTGCCAAGAAGGCAATCGTCTGGTCTGGTCAATCTTGCACCCGGTTCGACCTATCTCGGTGAACTACACCTTCGACGTTCAGGCAATGAGTGCTGAGAAGCTTCCTTTTGTTCTTCCTGCTGTTTTTACCATCGGTCCACGAATTGACGACCACGATGCTCTTCTCCGCTACGCCAAGCTCATTGCTCCACTCGATAACGGTTCTAAACACGTTAATGATCTCGTTCAGGGAGTTATCGAGGGCGAAACGCGTGTTCTTGCAGCTTCCATGACTATGGAGCAGGTGTTCAGGGGTACTAAAGAGTTTAAGAGGGAGGTGTTTGATAAGGTGCAGCTTGAGTTGAACCAATTCGGCCTCCTGATTTACAATGCCAATGTGAAGCAGTTGGTGGACGTTCCAGGGCATGAGTATTTTTCGTATTTGGGGCAGAAGACGCAGATGGAAGCTGCCAATCAGGCTAAGGTGGATGTTGCGGAGGCGAAGATGAAAGGGTCTGTTGGTGCCAAGGAGAGGGAAGGGCTCACGTTGCAGAATGCTGCGAAGATTGATGCCGAGACGAAGATTATTTCGAATCAGAGGACTGGAGAAGGGAAGAAGCAGGAGGTTAAGGTGAATGCTGAGGTTAAGGTGTATGAGAATCAGAGGGAAGCGGAAGTTGCTCAGGCTAATGCGGAATTGGCGAAAAAGAAGGCTGGATGGGCTATGGAGGCTAAGGAGGCTAAGGTCGAGGCTATTAAGGCTGTTGCGTTGAAGGATGCTGAGTTGCAGAAGAAGGTGGAGCAGATGAATGCGATGACGCAGGCGGAGAAGCTTAAGGCTGAGTACTTGAGTAAAGCTACTGTTGAGTATGAAACCAAGGTATGACATATTTAAAAATTCTTCAAAGTTGTTATATACCATGTCTTCTCATTGTTTTTTATTGCTTGTCAAAACAATTGAGTAATGAAATTGTTGCTTCAGAACTGCTAATGAACTAGTACATCTTACACTATTTTACTTGGCAAATTGATGACTACAAATTAAACTCTGTTCAAACTTTTACATCCAAGATTGCTTGCAATGATCCCTACTTGATATTTGTTTGCTTCTCTATCAGTGTACATAAGCATTAAACTCTTCGCATGCTCAGTTTGCATACCTTACATACTATGAAAATTAGCATGGATTACTGAGTAGTATGATTTGACCTCTGAACAATATGATCTTACAATTTGTTCAAACTTGTAAAATCCAATTGGTTGCAATGAGTGATCCCTACTTTGTCCTTTGTTTCCTTCACTATCAGTGTCTATAAGTATTAAACTATTCGCATGCTCGGTTTGCATACCTTACACACTGAAAATTAGCATGGATTAGTGAGTATGATTTTACCTCTGAACAAATTTTAGGTACAAGAAGGCAATTGGGACCTGTACCAAAAGCAAAAGGCTGCCGAAGCGAACCTGTACAAGATGGAGAAAGAGGCAGAGGCACAGATAGCTGCTGCAGAGGCCGCATTCTATGTGAATCAACAGAAAGCGGATGGAGATTTGTATGCCAAGCAGAAGGAAGCTGAAGGGATGGTAGCTCTTGCAAAAGCTCAAGGGACTTACTTAAGCACCCTACTAGCTACTCTAAATGGAAACTACTCTGCCATGAGAGATTATTTGATGATCAACGGGGGAGTTTACCAGGATATTGCTAAGATAAATGCAGAAGCTGTACGTGGTCTTCAGCCGAAACTAAGCATCTGGAACACTGAAAATGGACAGTCTGGAGATGGTTCTGCAAGTGGTGCAATGAAAGAAATCGCGGGGTTGTACAAAATGTTGCCTCCTCTGTTAGATATCGTGCATGAGCATACAGGGATGTGTCCACCAGCATGGATGGGAACCTTGCCTGAAGCTAGCCGTCGTCTTGGCAATTGATATCAAACAGTTTAAATACAATTGAGATGATTTAGTTTCTGATATTAGTTCGATGCCCTTGCCGGCATTTTAACATGCTTACTGTTGCCTGTTAGGCTCTTTTTTCTTCGGAAACACAACAAGTATTGATATTTCATCGATTTATAACAAATCGACAAATGCAACTTTATAGTTTATATCTCCAAATTAATTTTTGGACTTGACAACAATTGTGTTCATTTTTGAATGCAATCATAATCAATTGAAAATATGTTGGCCAGGTGACAATATCATCTTAGGATCAAACTGCCTTTTCCTCTCCTTAAAAGTACTCCACTTCTTGCCAAACTGCTCTATCCATTCCTCTTTAGATTCGTAAAACGGGAGATACTGCTTCGCATTGATCCCATCCTTTTTGCAGTAGTCCAGTATTCTCTTGTTCATCTGTTCATACTTCTTAGCCTCACTCTTTGAGCATCTGTGCAGCAGTCCGAACATGTAGATGGTTTCCTCATCTGTCACCACTGCAGACATACGATCGTCCCACCTACATAACCAATATAACACCAACAATCTCAGATAGGTAACTAACCAACTTTTAATAAATAAAATGGTGAAAAATATGTTTTGAGATGCGAAATTGCCTACTTGTTCTTGTTGAAGGGATAGTACAAGATGACGGAACCGGTCTGGTTAAGCTTGGGAAGCATGCGAACAACAACATTAGTGTTGAAGTCATAAATGCGGGACTTTGGTATCAAGAGATGCAACCATGGATGTGTCACAACTGGTTTTGTCAATTTATCCGTGTTCCCAATTCTCTCAAGGAAAGCACTGTAGGTTACATCTGCTTCGAACCCATATTCATGGACGTCGCTACTTAGCTCTGTCATCAGCTTCCGAAATTCCTGAGAAAAAATTATTTATGAAGATTCTTTAACAGGGACTATGTCAAAGCATATTTACGATTTCCATAGAAACCTCGAAATGTATATATATGTACCTTATCAATTGTACCAGCAGACTCATCATCGTAATACTTGGCCAGTTCAATGCAGTACAAAATTCCTTGCTTGTGCAACAATGAAATGATATTGGATTGGTGTGAACTTGTGTTGAAAGCACTTCTCCATGAAGTTATGCCAATCTCATCTGTAAAAACGAAGCCTTCAACATAGTCGAATACGTTTGTTGAGATTAAACGTTCTTGATCTTTAGAAAAGTCTTCAAAACTTGTGTAAATCACTCGTGCCCATTTTGTCTGTAAATGATCAGAATGGTAATGATGATATATGTAGCATAACATAAGTGACTTCATATAAGATTAGTGTTTGTTAAAATGTTTGTAGATACTTACTCTTGTTGGTGCTTTTTGTAGAACAATTCTAGCTCTTGTTATGATACCAAATTGCCCTAAACCTCCTAAAACCGCAAAAAATAGCTCAGGGTTTTTTTCTTTTGAGCAAGTGATGATCTTACCCTTTCCTGGAATAAAATACAACATTATTAACTGTTAGGATTATCTGTTTAGATTCGAATCATCAACTCGTCTAAGATAGTAAAGAATAAACATGGCCCATGTACATATATTAATGTTGACGGATATATCCCTAACCAAAAACACCAAAATATAAGGGCTAGAAGATTGATCTAGTTAGTAGCATACTTCGTGTTACAATCAAGTCACATTTGTCGTTAAAAAGAACGTACCTGTTACAACATCAAGCTCAAGAACATTGTTGATTTGAGGACCATACAAGAACGTTTGTCCACTGACTCCAGCATTTGACAAGGTTCCCCCAACAGTTAGGTACAAATAATCCGTCCACGACACAGGTGCAACGCCATGTTTTATTGTCTCATGTAATACATCAATCCAAAGCTCATTTCCTCCCACATCAGCATAATAACCCGCCTTATCGTCACAAAAAATACTAATTTTGACACTTTCATCACCCTTTCCAAGAGATTTCATGTCCACAACCACGCCGCCACGTGCCATTCCCTGTCCTTGGGCAGAATGCCCATGACCTTTTGCGGCTACCGTGAAAGTATTGGGGCCTGAAATTGATGACCTGATGAGATCGACGATGTCTTTTATGGACGAAGGGTAGAGAACGGCCGATGGAAGATCATGAAATAAGTTTCCGTAGTCTGTGGAGCCGTATCTTAAGGCAGCAGAGTCATTTCTCAGTCTCTGGTGGAAATCATTTAGCTCTTGTGAGTTAGTTAAGTTGGTTAGAGTGTATAATAACAAGGTTGTGATGAAGAACTTTCTTGTCAGTGATGTAGTCATGGGAGTTTTTGTTTCGTTGTATCTATTACACTGGTATTTATAGGCCCTGGGAAATTGGTGATAATGATCATCAAATACATACTACCTACCTTTGTTTTTAAACTTTCCATTTTATTATATTACAGTCAATTATAAATACTTTTGAACATGAATTAGTTATTCATCAAATATAATTATTTAATATTTAATAGCTTGTTCATTTACTAGTTGTACGGTCAACCGTAATTAATTTTAATATAAATTACTCTTAAATTTAAATTATTTCATACTTAATTAAAAATAAATTATATTATGAATATTACAAGTTTAACATTTAATGATATAACTTTGTTCAAATTTATTATATTTCAAAAATAATTTATGGCCTAAATTAATTACGTTGATCGGTCAGAGTGGAAGCATAAAAAACGAATGGAGTAATTTCTGAAAAATTATTCAATCGAGATCAAGGCCAAAATAATAATTCTAAGAATGAGAAAATGTTGATGGCATTATTTAATATATTATAAAAGTTTTATTGTCTCTGGTATTTTAAAAGTTTCCTAAGTTTGATTTCTTTTTCAAACTTTTATTGTATATTATATTATGAAAATATATTAAGTATACTTTACTAATATTACTTTGTTGTATACTTTTTGCATGAAATTTGCAAATAATTTACGATCAAAGTTCGAAATAAAAATCAACATAAAAGCTTTTAAAAGATCAGAGGGAGTAATAAATAAATACATATAGTTGAAACTCCATACAAGAATAATCTATAAACGAATAAATTCTTTATAATCACAAAAAAATCGGGCACAACTTGAAATAAGTTATAAAAAAAGAATAAAAATTCACATTATCATATTCCATATTTTATTCGGTCTCGCCTTAAGTAACTATGTCTCTCTATAGTAATTAAATAATATAATAAATCTTTTATTGTCATGTTAAACTATCGTTTCAATTTTACAATTTATTTATCACTTATTTATATTCTCCAACAAATATAATAAGTCTTTAATTTTCAGGTTGAGTGTCATTTTACTAGTAAAAGTGTTGTTTTACTATTGCACTTTATTTAATGCTTCTTCTATATTTTCCAACAGCCGGCTACTAATAAATGTTATTTCAATTTTTCTCCGCTCACAACCTCACAGAGCACGCATCACTTATTCAAAGTTATTGCGGTCCAAAATATATTTTTCTGAAAGCATTGAAAATAGTTTAGAACAGAATTATTGGTCAATCTGTGCGTTGTGATTGTTGATTGAGTTTAGGTAAAGAAACCAATCTAGACCTCTTTAGAGATGACAATGAATTTTGGGGTAGGTTTCGTTGTTCTTTGGGGTGTTTGGATGGGGATTTGAATATACCTATTTGGCTCGATGAACAGTGATTTGGCTTAAAATACACTTAGAATACTTCACTCAAATGTCCATTTTAACAGAATTTTCACCAAAATCCATTTAAATGCCCACTCAAATGTCCATCCAAACAGCCACTATGTATTTATGATTATGATTATCTCGTATAACTATTGGAACTATTAAATAATGGAGTCATGAGTCACCTCACACTTAATAAATATAAAATGTCTACATTTATATACAAATTATTTTTTTAAGTTAATCTAAGCTAAATCAATAAATTCAATAAACTATTTCACTTATAAATTCAATAAATTAATTTTTAAATTAATTTATATACATAATGAATTCTAGTTCTATACCAAACCATCTAAATCGGATTGATGCCCTGGCGGTCGAAAATGGTGGCATGGTGGTGTATAGTCATCTCATGGAGCCCACGTTTGGTTTCATTGTCAGCTTAGTTGATCACAGTGAGACTGACAACTGAATCGACGGTAGACGATAAGCGAGTGACACACACGCACATAAATCTGTCAGTACTCAAATTAACTAAAGTCTATTCATCTCCCAACTTTTTCTGCTTTTGTACTCTGCTTGTCCTTCCTCCTCTGTATCTACATGCACACATTTCTGTATCTATTGTCCATTATACTACACACATACATCTCCACCTGCTCTCTGCTCCGCTCAGAAAATCGCCGTTTGTTATTTAACCTAACTACTATAGTACTATCCTTTGCTTGATTGATTATGTGGTTTTGTTTGGTTGAGTAGAGAGGGATACTTACTACTTGCTGTTACAGCACTAGGAATGGAGAGGCAACACCAGAGAAAATGTGCTTCGATTTGGCAACAACAATCATCCTCCTCCTCAAGTCATCTTACTCAGGTTTCTCTCCTACACCCTGTCGATTAATCGTTTTTATGTGGAATTTCGGTTTCATTAGCTTCGCTTCATCGTCTCGAATGTTGTGGTTTTTGGAGTTTGGAGCTGTTGCATGATGAAACTGTCGATGTTTTTTTTTTTTTTTTAAACGGCTAAATTGTGACTCGAATCCGAACTATTGGATAGTGAATTGTCTTACCAACAACTGATGAAATTGTCAGTGTTTGTCTTCGTTTTCGTTATCTAGGGCTACTTTTACAGATGATGCCCCACTCACATTTTATTGTCATGATATTTTTGTAATGTGCTTGATCAGATAGTTGTTTCGAGTTTCTCTGGAAATTGGTATTCTCTTGCCCAGACACTGAACTTGACATTGCAAATGCGAAGAAAATCATCTATGTTTGGAATAATTCCCAATTATTTTCTGTTCACGCATCAGAATGTAAAAAGTTAAATCTCAACTTTTCAATTTCGTGACAAAACTTAGGGGGACCGCAGAGTATGTGTCAAGTACTGTGATAAAAATTAAGGTTAGGTGTCATTTGGGAAATTAGCCCCTTTCTCTGAGGAGTGGGTGAATTCAGTATAAGCTGTGCTTTGAAGAAAATGACTACAGTTCTTGCCACAATTCGGAAACTAGTCTCCCCTTGCACTTGGCAGCCTAAATTGTCTTGTCCCTCATTTGGCAGTAAGGAGCCGTTCGCTGGCTGTAGCCTACCACACACTTGTACTAAATCTGGATTTGCATATAATACTAGTGTGACAGAGTGGTGATAAAATTGCATTGTGGAAAAGCAAAACTTTCAGCGGCACTAGTGTATGTAATATCTGGACTTTCAGTTCTGGTCTATCAGTCTTTTCAGTTAGTATAGTAAACTACAAATAGGGATTTTCAATCCAGAAATGCAGGTATTTCATTTACTCTCCCTGTTTCAAAATGATAGCGGTCATTAGATATTTTCACACATATGCGTTGGGTCTCAGTTTCTGAAGTTGCTCGGGGGAATCCTGTGTGCCATTATTATACAATCGTTGTTTGTCTTTAGTGTACCATGCTACCCCAATTTATTTTTGGCTGGGAAGATGCAATCTTATAAGTTATGACTATAACTTCGGAGCAAATATTTCCACAATTGTAAAAAGGATCACGTGATTCGTACTTTTGGATGAAAAAATAAGAGAGTTAATGGAGTCATCTTTTTTAGACGGAGGGAGTAGTAACTTGTATTGGCTAATGTTTTGTTATGTGTTCCTTGGACTCTATGCACAACAGAGGATTTCTTTGTGCTGGACAATGTGAATAAACTTGGATGGTGTTTGCAAATGATTGTTGAAAACAGATTGTAACTTGTTTATATAAAAATAAACCATTTTGATGTTTGAAATTAGCTGTTTCTATACTGCAGCCTTAAATATAAGCTGATTTATTAATCACCTAATTAGTAATTAGGTGAATTCTGTATCTATTGTTGGGTGGCACTACTGTAACTTTCTCATTTAAGGTTATTTTTAGTTTACATTCTTAAGTATTAGAATCATTTGCATACAAGTTCTTATTTTTCACTAATGCTCTCACTTCAGCAGTTTCCTAATGCACACCATCACCATTATGGCCAACTTCCACAAGTACCAAGGCAACTAACTGGCGAGACGATTCACAACAATAGGAATCTGCCTAATATACCTAGTATCAAGAACATAGGCCATACTGATGATGGGGCCTCATTTTTATCTCGTCTTTCAGGCCCTATAGCACAGCCATGCACTGATTTGCAGCGTTCCTTGAATCATGTGCCAATACCATGTCGTGATTCCTTCAACTATAGGACAATTAATGACTCTTCTAAAGAACGTATACTTTCACTCCTCCATAGTGTACTTCAGCCGCAAAAAATGGACAACCAATATATAAAGTATGGTGAAGTTGTTTGTCCGATAACACCACCTAACTTAACAACTAGTTCGAGTCATTTCAACAGTTCAAAGTTGGTTCAAAGAGCAAACTTAAATGTTGAGAGATCAAAGATGGCAGTAGCATGTCAAAATCCCAATGTGCATGACAATGTGGAAACATTTTCTTCTTTGAACAGAAACAGTATGCTTAGTTCTCATTCGGACATCACAGCCTCAGAGAAAGCTCATCTTGAAAGCAAGTTTCCACCCCGCAGCAATGAGTGTAACCCATCTGGCAGTTTTCCACGTGTTTTCTGTTCAGGCATCAGTAAGATTTTTTTCTGAGGTCGTTGATATTCTTGTAGCGTGCCCCTTGTTGGTATTTGCTAACCAGTTCACTGATTTCACTAGGTGGAAATTTACTTCTCGGTGATTCAGGAATTCTTGGAGTTGTTTGCTCATGCCACGGTGTGTATATGTCTATTGCTAATTTCTCAGAGGTAATGAACTATGTTTTGTTCCATTTTGCTTCTTTTGTAGCATTAAAGAACTTCCAAGCATTCATACGTTCACATATTGCACGCAGCATTCAGGTTTGTACAATGTGAACCCTGGAAATGTCATTCGCATGGAGAATGGAGAATCTCTTGCACAGTGGCGGAGTATGTTTTCCACCAAACACGGGGTATGTTGTTATTAGTTATTACTGTGTTCTAAAACTAAATCAGCTTATGAATCATTGATGACTAAGGTGCTTGTTAAGCATATATAGAGTAAGTGGATGATTCAGTTTGGCTTTGAAGTTTCTGAACTTTTTTGTATGATTTCTTGCTTCCAACTAACTTAATTGTCCTCGTGGATTCAATGAATATGAATACATATACGTATGGACCTTTTTCCACAGACTCGAATTTGAGCACTCTATGTGGGATTAATGATTTAAAATGTCTAATAGCCCCATGGGCCACAGGTATCATCATATGTCTGCCAGGCTGTCTTTTGAAAATTAGCGATTCTTGCCCCCTGAGTTAAAGACCTTTCCATACTTGCATACACTTCAAGAATTGTTGCCTCAGACAGTTGCTTTTTTCTCATGCTTTAGATCAGGGTTTTGGAAGGTTACCAGGGATGGGGTTGGTCTGAAGGAATTTCAGCACCTTCCGGTTTGCGGAATCATCAAGTTACCAGTGCATCAGACAGTGCTGTACACTTGACTCATGTTGGTCCCATCAGAACTTCAGTTTGCTACGGGCAGCAACCATATAGAGCTCCAAGTTCAAAGGATCCCCGAAGTTGTAGCAGCTTTCCTGCTGGATTTCCATGCCTTGAAACAGAAAAACCTTCTCAGGCGCACAGCGACGTTCTTTTGAAAGATTTCATGAGCAGTTTCCGTGGAAATCTGCAGCATGTAGCTGATGAACAGACAGTGGAAATGTTAAATTCGGCTGGAAGGAGAAGCACAGTCAGAGATACTCAGTTGGCCAAAGCAGAAAATATAGTTTGTCATACTGATACTCAGAACTTGCAAGCAAACTCTTGCTCTTTATTTGAGGTTCTTGGAATTTCATCTAATGCAGAATTCAGACTGAGGCAGCCACCAGGGCGGACTACATTGGGAACTAAAGGTTTACCAGCCTTTCGATCTAATCTGGATCCTCAAAAAGTATTAACTGACCAACTCCGACCAAAAAGTTTGTGCTTGAAATTTATTTTTCCTTCAAACATCTTCTCTCCCCTCCCCAATTTTATTGTTGTTTGGTTTTGAATGCCAACTTTAATTTTTTGTTTTCGGCAGTGAGTAAGCCCATGGAAATGCGAGTGATGAAGAGTACTGCACAAGTTGTTCATGTTGCTTCTAGTGAAAGGACAAGACCTAGCCAATCTGACCGGTCAAATCACATAAGTGGACCCTATGATGCAACAACTGATCTTCCCACTTATTCATCGAATCAGGATGTCCCTTTGACTGTTTTAAACCCCGTGCTGACATTCATCAATAGTCCACAATCAAAACAGCAGCTTACAACTGCTGATTATGCCGCCAATGAAAGTCATGCTGTCGCAGGGAAGATTCATGGTGAATCTCATGCTAATGAAAGTGCTCGAGTTTTTTTCCCCAGGAGTAGATTGGCTGGTAATCTTAGGGAATGCAGCACTAATTTGCCAAATGCTCACAAAGATGTGGAAGTTGCAGTTAGTGGCTTACTTCGTACGACGAAACTCTCTTATCATGATAAAGTACAAACCTCATCAAGTACTTTCAGTGGTGAAGACAGAATATTACTAGGATTCAGTTCTGGAAATTCAGCTTTTGTTCCTTGTACTGCTAAGGAAAAGTATAGTGAAATAAGGCCGGCTCTACATAGTTGCAATTTGAAAGGGCCTGAAATAGCAGGACAGTCTACCAGAAACTATTGTCCAGCCTCTGAGAACAACAGAGTGCAGCACCAAATCCAACACTCTCCTGATCATCAAGCCATGCAGACACTTATCACAAGGTAAATGTTTTTGTTGGTTTTTTCTATTTTGGATAAACAATTATCAACATGGTTCTTGGTTAAGTGACTTGTTGGCATCAAATTCCTCTGAGAAAATCACTTTCGAAGTTCTAATTCTCATAATTAGGGTAGATCATGTTTCATGCTATCATTCAATCTCATCTATCTGGTCAATAAGTGTTCAAATTTAAGTTAAGCACATAGAGGTCAGGCTTTGGGGCAATGCAATTGCATCGTCCATTGACCCCTTTGCAAAAATGCAATGGTAAAGCTGTGTTCACCCCCCCCCCCCCCCCCCCAAAAAAAAAAACCACACAACCAACCACGGGGGGGCG
>JAYMSP010004409.1:0-16311 GCA_036897095.1 Plantago elongata
TATAAGATGTAGGTAAAATAGTTCTTTCATGGTATCAGAGCCATGTAAGTCTCCAACGAGCATTGGTCATGTATCTCCTCTTTTCCTTCAATGAATTTTGTGAAGAAAATACAATTTTCGTATAGCTTGACAGCACAGCACAGTCCGAGAAAAATGGAGTTTCTCGGATATTCAGCCGCTGGATCGTCATGAAATTTTGACAGTAGCAAGATAACTCGTGGAACTACAATCTGGACGGTGGAGATTGGAATAAAATCAGGTTTAATAGGTCAAACTGCATTCTAAGTTAAGTAACAAATTGCTGAAAATTATGATCCGATCTCATATGATATTTCGCCAGAACTCCCATATACAGAACCTCACGTTCGTTTACCTCTTTCGAGTTCTCCTCTGATCGACCCCTTCCGTGTCCGAACAGTTTTATTTAATCTGTCGTTCTTCTCCTCGAATCGAACAACCCACTGTTGTCGATCCCCTCCCGTGTTCGAACAATTTTCTTCAATCTGTCGAACTTCTCTTCTGATCGAACAACCCACATTGTCGATCCCCTTCCGTGTTTGAAAAGTTTTCTTCAATCTGTCGAACTTGCTTATATCCTCTTGCAATTGTCCGCAATCGTCGTTCTCATGTTCAGCGATCGCCCCAGCATGTTTGATCTTCATCGACCGCCTCTACAATTGCTCGCGATCGTCGATCGCTCTATTGTCCGACGGACAATCCTCCGGCCAGGTCTTCTTCTTTTGATTACACAGTGGAATCTTATGCAGTTGAGTTGTTTATTCTCCTCATGTGGTCTACTGCTGCGTTTTCTCCATGCGTCATCGATTTCCTCGAGCAACTGTCTCCGCTCCTTTCTGAGATCAGATTAAGCTCCCGAAGTCGCATGTCCTTATCAAAAGGGTTCTCCTCATCCCCTAATCAACCTGACAAGCCACCAGGCCATCCCACACAGCTTCCTAGTCCGAAGCTCCTTTTGTGGTTAGAGTTCGCGAGTTTTTTGTTCCATCTCAAGTCGTTCGAGCTAGTTGTCTGAAGCTCTTGCTCCACTGCATCTTGGACTATTGTGGTCACATGTTGACCCCTCTCTGCCTACTCAGGAATATCTCTATGTGATCAATTATTGATCCTTCTTTTTCCAATTATGTGTAGTCTTATATTCTCTCCTATTTTGGATGTCTCTCTATGTCTGTTCTGGGTGAACTTCTTCCACCCGACTCTTGCAGACTCGAGCACCTCACTGGAGTAGAGTACAATATTTGGGTCCTCGTTGCCCATAACCAATTTCCTATGGTATCGTCCATCGTCCGGTCATACCTTTTGCCTCGCATGCTGTCGTACAACATCAACGTAGAACGCCATTGATGAAATATGTTGATTCTTACCTATGAGTCGATTTTTCACCAAAGGACTTTCACAAGTATTGTTTGACGCTTTTCAGGACATTCTCAACGTTCATCAAACTCCTGTTTCGATTGAGGGGGAGTGTTAGAAGTATAAGTAGATTAGGACTCCTTAATATTAGTACTTAGAAGTATTAACGAATTAGAATTTCTTATTATATGTAGATATATATACTTGTATATATATGAGATTGATGAATGAGAAGAGGTAGGAAAAATAGTTCTTTCACCCATGACAGTTCTCTTTCCCAATCCAGTGGCGAATGTCGAACTCTGAGCCAAGTGAGGATGTTGTGCCAGATCCTCCTGGTGGTGCGGCATTCGAAAAATATATGTGCTTTGCTCTTCGACTGTTGACAAAAGCAGCATGTCGCAAGACGTGTATGACAAGACGATCTTTTGTAGCAAGACGTGTATGACAAGATGATCTTTTGTAGCAAGACGTGTTGTACCAAGTCGAACTTGTGGAGACGATCTTTTGTAGCAAGACGTGTATGACAAGACAACCATAACACCATTTGAGCTCTCGACCTTGCTCTATTTCTGTAGAATAGTGACCCAAGCCACCGGGTTACCATCTTCATGTAATGAACGATACAGAACTCCATTTTGGAACTTCGGGAGTCACCCCATCAAATCCCAAGCATGGTTGTGTTACGTAATTGTCGACATTTGAGTATACCCTTAAAGATCTAGGAGCAAAAATGCAGAGCATCAGCAGTCATAAAATAGATTTCTACCTCGACTAATTTTTCCAGAAGAACTTTTTCAAGCATTAAATAATGTCACACAAACCAAGACGAATTTTCAAATCAGCTTTACTCTTGAGTTTTCATATTACGCAAAGAGTTATTGAATTTATTTCAGAAAGGGTTTTTCAAACAAATTTTCACATGTTGGAAATAGGCATGTTATGAGCAATCACATGAACATAATGTAAGATAGATAACGATATATAACACGGTGGAGAAAAACATTCTAAAATAAAAGGATTAACATTAATAAAACAATGATATAATAATTTCATTCAATTCACTGTTGGTTAACCTACTCACCACACATGAATCCAAAAAATCAAAATATAAATTAAAACACCCATTTAGATTGGTTTTAATTTGATCCATTATTAGGAGGAGCATATCAATTTTGAGAACATGTTGGTAACTAGTATAAATCCATACAAGAACATGTGTTATAGATTATGTGCAATTTGTGCACAATTGAGTGGCGTTTTGACCGGTTGTGTGCAATTAAAAGGTTGATTGCACACGAGAAGGTGATTAATCTAGTGCAATTCAGCCACACACGATTCGATAGGTCCATTCAATTGAGCAGCGATATTTTCTTTCTTTCTTTGTTTTTATTAGAATGAGAAGGTTTCATTAATCAATGAGGAGCAGAGCTCAATTGAGTTGCAATCACAAATACACTATCTTGTGTGATTCTAAATGTCTAGGTGACCTAGTGCATTTATGATTCACACATACACATGCAATTCGAAGAATGCTTAATTGCCCAGTAATAGTACAAATTTTTGGGCTGCAATCCCAAATTCGTTATTATGTGCAATTCTAAATGCCTAGAGAACCTTGTGCATTAATGAATCGTACATACACGTTCGATTCAGAGAATACTTGAGTTGCCCAGTAGCACAACTGAGTTGAATTACCAATCACGAGTTTCACGATCGATGTGCTATTCACTAACTTAAATGATACCGTATTTTGACTTGCAATTTAAAAATATTAACCAACAAATATTCAATTGACAAACAATTATACCAGACTTTGACATGTACATTAAAATCTAAATTCAATGTTTAAATTTTACTCATGAACCCCCTCTGGCTAAATTTAATTTTAGACCCCTCATGAATAGGAAAGGAAGTTCATCGCTCACATTGTTGACATGATGATTGACTTAACGGTAGAGTTATAAACAAACATAGCTCGGGTTTATGTATAATTTCAATATTACTCCAGGAGCGTATGTGTAAATAACAAAATAAATTTCTATAAAAACTGGAAACCAAATCTACATCCCTCTTTTAAGGCTTTATTTAGTCGATGTGTTCATTTATAGAAAAATTTTATTTAATGAATCTTCAGCTGACAATTTATAATTAACCGGCTAGTAACGAGCTAGTCAATTCAACAACTCATTAATTTCTCAATCATACTTCGATCTCCGCAACAACTACTAATTGATTAGCTTCCGACCTTTCCGCCGTCGTAGTTACTTTTCTATCGTTCTTCAAAGTAACGAACCACCACATAAAACCAAAATGTATTTATCGGCCTACTTTATCCTCCCTCGTAAGTCGTAAGTTTGTTAGGAAAACTTTTAAGATAGTCACTGGTCAATCCCCATGTTGAATCACGTAAATTTGAGAGTACATTTGAATAAATTTCCAAAAATAACTAATTTGAAGTAGCAAGAGTAAAACACTGAGGAAGAGAGAGAATGAGATGATATAAAATATGGAGCTGAACGAAAATCAGTGTTAATTCATAAACCCCAAAAAACACATACACACAGACACTCGTTTCCTTTGTTTCCTCTATCCCTTTCCCACAGAGTGACTGCCTGTACGCTACAATTATAGCAGTGCAGAGTACATACACGCTAACCAAACCACCTAGCCTAGCCGAGCCAAACCATCGAGGTTTATCTATCATTAGTAGCATCAGTTGAGCAAACAAGCCAACAGCATTTACTTGAAACCTCTTTTTTGAATAGATAAAGCCAAGCCTACACAGGTTTGTTTCACTTTAATGTGAAACTCCACACCTTAATCTCTCTGGTTTCCGTTTCTAGATCTCGATTGCTCTTAGATCTGTTCCGTTCCGTTTTTCATTTCGTCAATGGCTACTCTCACCACCATCACTGCTGCACAGGTTTTTTTCTTCCGGTTTTTTTCAATTTTTTTTTCTGCTGTTGTTGTTTCCATTTCTAATAGACATATATATATATATATATATAGATAGATACATGTTCGTTTCACCTTGTTTGATGGTGTTTTCACTGTACCGTTTGTGAATGATTTAGTTGTTTGTGGTGATAACTTGATGGTTGAGTTTGTGTTTGTGATACATTTGAGTGTTAGAGCACCAGAGGGTTTGTTTGTGCGGGATGAGGTTTGATTGTTGGGAAATAACGGTTGTGTGCGTGGTTGGATAAGGCTCGTGATATGTCATTTGAAGGTTTATTTGCTGAATGAGGCTGGTGTTTTTGTCTGGAAAATGGTGGTGGTCAGGAAAAGATGTTTGTGTGTAGATTTTGTGTTATCTGTGTTTAAAATGTTATCCGGAGAATCATAGAGGGGGAATTTTGTAGGTCGTTTAGGAGTTAAATGACTTGTCTTGGGATATTTATAATATATTTGGTGATCTATTGCGGAGGAAATAGCCTAGATCATCACGGTTATGATACTTGGTTGGATATCTCTGTCGTGCTTGGTAGAATATTTGGTATATCAGTTAGATAAGTGGATTATAAGGATTTAATGTCTTCCTGATATATGCAACCTCGTATAGACACGATTGTGTATCCGTTATGTGTGGAAGATTTGTTAGTTTCGAATGCGACTTTACTATTCGTTATATCAGTTCGATTTAAGGATTGACTATCTAGTTGACATGTGCAATCTCGTATGAACACGGTTGTAAATCTGCTCGGTGTGTACTTATGTTGGGAAGATTTGTCAATCCGGAATGCAATTCCCCCTTTATCCTCCTGCATTTAGCTTTGATTTTTCTGTTCTCCTTTTCTGCCATATGTTTGAGGAGAGATTGCAATTTTTCTCTTAAACCATTTATGTTTCCTTCTTTTCAAATGGATAAATTTTCAGAGAGAGGAGAGAAGTATAGGAAACACGAACAAATAGGAGAACAAAGACTCAAAGAGTAACATCTTCATAGTTGTATTGTAATGCGCCATTTAATCTTCAGGACAAATCTTACTTCATTTATCACACAAATTATTTGGCTATCTAGGGTTTCGTACTTCCTTCTGCATCTGCAAAACGTGTTTTAGAATTTGCCACTATATATAAAGGTTTGGCTTTCTAATTATCAGCCAGCACATGTGAAGCAACAAGGCTTAGTGTATTTTATTTATTCATACAGTCCTCCTGGTATAGTTTCCTGTAGCTCATGCAGGGTGCACTTGTCTGTTATTGCAGTGAGCACAGCCACGTTCTCAGTTTAAATCTGCCTTCTTTGTCTTTTTAAGGCTGATCAACGCATCTCTCTCTCTGCTCAGTCAACTTCTTTTACAAAGCTGTTTCCTTTCTGCAAATATGTGTATTCTGTCCATTTTGTAGATACAGCTATGATAATTTTGGCATAAAAATATGCTGGTTGTATTGCAATTGCTGTGGTTTGTGGTTGTTAATAACCTGATGTTACAGCCCCTTATTTATAAATTAGTACATTGCGGTCCACGTTGCACTATAGCTCCAAGCACATTTTGCATGATCAGGGCCATAATACCAATAATGTTTCTTCTCCACGGCTCTGTATATTGAATCATATGTAACCCTGATGAACTCAACGGAAACCTTGCTTATATGTTTTCTTTATTTTGTGTAGGTGGGAACATACTTTGTTGGGGAGTACTATCAGATGCTACAGAACCAGCCTGACTTCGTACACCAATTTTACAATGATGCAAGCACCATGCTTCGAATTAATGGAAATTCTCGACAATCTGCATCTGCTATGCTGGTATTCTACAGTTATTTTGCTTATTATAATAGAAAGAATTTGAAACCTAGTTGTTCTGTATATGTATAAAAGTTGGTTGGACTATCATGAAGCTGACGCTGTGCACTTTATTTTTTGCTCCTAAATTATATGAAAAACATGTATTTTATTCTCTCTATTTTATCTTTGCAGCAAATTCACCAGCTCGTTACGTCGCTCAATTATATAGAATTAGAAATTAAGACAACACATTCTCTAGACTCTTGGAGTGGTGGAGTTCTTGTGATGGTTTCAGGCTTGGTGCGCGCGCAGGATTTTGCCGGAAGAAAGAAATTTGTTGAGACCTTTTTCCTGGCACCTCAGGAAAAAGGATACTTTGTGCTCAATGATATCTTCAACTATGTTGACGAAGAACAGATTCTGCAGCATCCTGTTGCCTATTTACCGCAGGTCAATCTTGATTCCAAGATTAACTCTTCAGTTGCAGTTCGAGAACAAGGTACTTATACTTTAGAGTTCAATCAACTATTTCCTAATTGACTAATTATAGTATTAGTATGTTATATGGAACCTCTTTGTTTGCTTTCAACACTCTTCTTGTCTTCATGCCCTTGATACTGATGCATCAAGCACCCAGAAGGGCCTATTTGTGCTCCCCCTGTGGGAAAAGTTTATTTGTAAATTGTAATTTAGGCTGTGGTGCCAACTACCTAGGTTTCAGCTTCAACTGTAATGCGTGTTTCACAAATACTTTGTATGCTTTGCTGCGCTGACACACATATTTTCACCGGACTGCTTAAGTTCCATTGATTCCTCTTATTTATGACCGTTCTTCTTGTAGTTACAAGTTATATGCTCAGTGGGAATATGCAGACCAGGGAATTTGTGAGCCCTATGAAGCTGAATGGAAATGGACTGGTCAATAATTATAATTACCAGGAAGAACAGTTGCCGCCACAAGTATCAGTAACAGAGCAGATCCTGGATAATAGTTTTGCTGTGCAGTCTAATGGTTCACTTCATGGAACTATACACCCTGTATTAGATCATTTGTCTACCCTTATCGAAGAACCTGTGCAGGAGCGCCAAAAACACACTTATGCTTCCATAGTAAGTGATAATATCTACTGTTTGTACTTTGTAATATTGCATTGTGTTTCTACTTTCTATAATTGGTTTTACTTCCATGATTGTAAACTGATTACATATCATTTTCTGATCATAAGCTACAGGTTGCTAAAGCACCTACCCCAGCAGTGATGTCCCAGTCCTCTGTTAGCAAGCCTGAGCAAGTGCCTGAACCTGCTAGCCTGGAATCTGTATCTTCAGGCAATGCACATGAAAACCTGGAAGACGCATCAGTTGTTGATGATGATAGTGAGTCTGCCTTAATGTACTCTTAATTTTATTTCTGTTTCTTTGTATATAAATCTGTTTTGCATTCTTGTAACGGCCGTTAGCTCCTACTGATTGTCTTTCTCTAAATTTTCCATAGTTGAAGTGAAGTCTGTTTATGTAAGAAATGTTCCTACCACAATGGCTGCTTCTGAAATTGCGGAGGAATTCAAGAAGTTTGGTAAACTCAAGCCTGATGCTGTAGCTATCAGAACCCGGAAGGCTAGTTCTTCTACTTCCCATAACGTGTTTCAAAAGTTTTTCTGTTTTCTTTGGATTGAATTTCTCAACATTTTCATATTCAATTATCATGCAGGATATAGATGTATGCTATGCCTTTGTGGAATTTGAAGATATCTCGGGGGTGCATAATGCTATTAAGGTTGGAGACTTAATACTCTATTCAGTCTTATTTTCAAGTCTTAGTTCTATTTATTTTCTTCTTGGTTATGTATATGCACAAGAAATACAATTCATACCCCATAGTTGTCAGTGTTGGCATCCCTGTGTCAGCTTGATGGGACAACTTTTAGGATAATAGTTAGAAGTTGGTATATAAGAAAGCTTTATTTAAATCTTAATTAGAGGGAGCACTATCTTAAGATTGTATGAAATGTGATGCCCTGTTTATATCACATTTTTTACAGATATTTGAAGTAGAAACTCAATATTTATAAAGGTTCCCATGTTTGCTACTATGGTATATATGTATGAGGGAAACTTGTACTCGTTGAGTGGCTTGCTGTTTGTTTCACTTTGACTATATGGTATAAGTAATTGGTGTGCAAGCAGCAGTTTCTAGATGTATATATAGTTTCCAGATGAGTATATAATTACAAACTTCTTGACCTTTACATTCCAGATTCTAACGATTAATGTATCTTAGCCTCACGTGCTGACATTTCCATGTAGGCATCCATGGTTCAGATAGGCAAACATAATCTCTACATTGAAGGGCGTAGACCAAACAGATACATGTCCATTCGAGGAGGAAGTATGTATTCACTCTGTTCTGTAATTTAAATTGTTAAATTTTTTCATAAATTATATCCATGTGAATGAAAATATAGCTTCTCTCCACAGCCTTTCTTTTTTCTGATGCGTATCTTCTATAACTGCATGATTTACTACTCCAAAGAGTTCCTTTATTATCCCAAGTTACATGAACACATGCATGGTATATGCATTTACAAATGATTCAGAATCATGTCTCCTATATTTAGATGTGTAATATTGAGACGGGATGGTATTTGTACTATTTCACTGTTTAAAACATCGATAAAGGAGAAAAAGGAACAGCATTGACAATCATTCATGATTCTTGCTGGCTTGCTGCTCTTGTTTGTTCACTTGCATAAATGTTCGGATCGCAAATTAGCCAATGAAGGCAGCCAAAGTTTCAAATTCAATGGATCTGATGCTTGGAAAATCTCTAGTATGTTGATATTATAGTGGTTGAGAATGACCTTTTGAAGCTACTAGTATGTGTCAAGGACATAAAAGTTTTGGACTTGGACTAATCTGGACATTTTGGATGCACTGTTTTATAAATTGCACTTGCAGTAGCCAAGTTCAATATCTAAATTCTTCGTTGTTGAATCTTCAACAGGAGGAAGGGGTAGAGGCCGAATACCCTACCAAGCGGAAGGAACTCGAGGACGATTTGGAAACCGGGGCTTTGGCAGAAGCAACCAGGATGACTACAGACCGAGAAGGAATGGTTTCCATCGACAGCAAGGTTCAAGGCATGGATCTGAATGAACCGAGCCGTTGTTTTGACTGAGAGAAGTACATTATTCGGCCAAGTAATTTTGGAAAAAACTACATCCACATAGCATCAGCTTTTTGTTTCTTACAAAATGAGCCGATAGAGTTTATTCTAGATTCCATTGAAGTAATCATGTTGGGGCTATCCGGTTGTCATTTTTTGCCGCTACGGTAATATGGTTTATACAAGTTTCGTTTTGAAGTTTATAACATGGCAAAGATGATATTATATTGCGTACGTTTTGCAAAATGAATTGATAATATCAGGTATATGATAGTCACCTTTCCTCCAATCTATAAATAGCAGGCGATACGTGTTTCCAACAATTTTTAGCGAAATCCTTTTCCATTTGTTTTCCACCCTTTACTACTTCAGATTTATTGTCATGGTGCAAATCAACCTATGGCCGAAATATTTGTAACAGTAATTTTCAATATTCGTTATTTTGTTTTATCAATAATAAAACAGCCAACAAACAATCCTAGGTTTCTGTTTCCAATAACCTCTCCTGTTTTTCTTTCTCTCCACCGTGCTCCCAACTATCTCCGCGTTCCCTCGTCGTCCCTTTTCCGGACGGCGGGTGGAGAGTACCATTGTTGGCCTTGACGCTACACATCATTACCATTTTTATGTTTTCTCGTGCTTCGTATCACCATGGTGCCTGCCCTCAAACCGTTCCAGCTCCTAGAGATCAACATCATTTCCGCCCAGGATTTGGAACCTGTCTCCAACAAAATGCGCACCTATGCAACTGCATGGGTAAACTCGACCCGGAAGCTCTCTTCTTGTGTCGATATTGAGGGGAAACACAACCCAACATGGAACGACAAGTTTGTGTTTCGGGTGGACGATGAATTCCTTCGCCAGGACACATCTGCTGTCATGATTGAGATCTATTCCGAGCATTGGTTTCGTGACAAGCTCGTTGGGACCGTTCGTGTTCTTGTTGGGAATCTCATTCCTCCTCCTGCTCGGCATGGTGGCCGCCACCATCTTGGCATGCGGTTTGTTGCTCTTCAGGTAAATTTATGCGTTTATATTCTATTAGAATATGTGATTTACGTAGACAGGAGGGTGTAATATCATCACATTTAAGATCTATTCAAGGAATCTATCATTCCCCTATTAGCTTTTATATTATCATCCATGATGAGTGGAGATTCTTGTCTGGATCCAGGAGTCCTAAAACGATCTCTATTTTCACATGTGATTTATTTTTTTTGGTTCAGGTTCGTCGTCCATCAGGGCGTCCACAAGGTATATTGAACATAGGTGTGGCTTTGCTGGATGGTTCCATGCGGAGCATGCCATTGTATAGACAACTGAGTGCTTCAGCGGTTGGATATCGTGATCTAATGGCTGATCCACCTGTTATCCGGCCAAATGACACCAACCCCAACCAACCCAATGGTGTGAAACCTATTCTGCGAAGGTCAAGAAGTGAGCGCAGTGAGCGTGTGACATTTGGAAACTCCCCAACCAGCTCAATAATTGCAGCTCCACCAGCCAATCCTGGAGCAAAGGAGAGTTCGATCCTCAGTATAAATGATCAGTACATGGATATTAAAGGGCTGAAAAAGAAAGGGAAGGCAAGTTCAGTCATTAATGGTGCTGAGCTTTTAGATATAGCTAAGCCTAATAAATGTAAAAGAAGCAAAGCAAGTTCTGTTGTCAGTGATTCATTTTTGAGCAACAAAGACCAGTCCAGCTTGCGAAAACCTGATTTCAAGCATGAATCTGCACAAGTGATGAAAAACAAGGTGGCTGATGAAAAATCAGTTCCAAAAGCTAATGCTGCAGCCACAAAAAATGCTGATCCACGCCAACAAAAGTCACCGGTTCTGTTACCAGCCGTTGGCAAGCCTGTACCAAAGCAGAACAACCACGAATATGGATTACCAAAGGGACCATTGGGACAAGGGAAGTACATAGTTGGAGCTCCGTTGAAAGGTAATTCAGTTTGGTCCGACTCTGAAGTAGGACCTTCCCCGTCTGAAGTGGCAGCTGCACTGGCTGAAAGACGATACCCTTTAGAGGCCGACAATCAGAGCTCTGTGTTGGATGGTTGGAGCTTGAATGAAAGCGTGGAGGGGCTTAGGTCAAAGCTCGATAGATGGAGAACGGATATACCACCTTTGTATGACCGTGCTTGTTCAAATAGTACCTATAGGTCGTCTGGCCAGCACGTTCGAAGGCACACTGACCCTGGGAGTGGTTTGTTCTCGTGCTTCGGGAACTTCTTTGGATATGAGTGTCAATGCATTTGTGGACAGCCTGCTGCAAGCAGGCCTCGTCGCACTTCTAGGTTCCGTAGTCCATCAGTTGCCACTTCAGGCCCATCGTTTCTTTAAGAATGCAGGCAAAATGGTATAATGTCCGTCAATCAAATTCGGTTTTTGTGATTGTTTCAACTTTCATCCTATCTGCCAAGGGAACTAGACCATATTCCAGAGATAATTTCGTTTTTCGTTTTCTTATAAAACACGAGCGCAATGTGGATACACAGAGACAGAGTTGGATTCTTTTTGGATGCATAATCTCGCGAATAAGACACGGACGGACGAATGAAGATTTTTGGGCAAGTTCTTATTAGGTCGTTACTCACTCTTCCCCTTAAACTAGTCTGTGTCTCCATGATTGTGAAACCTCAATGCGTACATTTGTTTGCTGTTTTACTGTAAAGTTGTAACATAAATTGGTTTGTTGAGGTTTCAGATTCTCAAACCATAAATTTGTTTCTTGTGTTTACTGTAAAGTTGTTGTAACATGATCGATGCTTTTCCATTTCTCTGTGCATGTTTGAGTTCATCATCTGCCAATTTGAGTTCAGTATTGATCTTACTCTTCACATGTAACATGTTAGAATCTGCTAATATATTACATGTTGAATAACATAAAAATATATGTGTATCTATCCTGGTTGTTTATGTCTCACGATATCTGAAATTACAACTCATAATTCGAGTATCACCATTTCGACAAGACACAGTATATACGCAGGATCGTTTTTATTAAAATTGGGACGAGGTTTTACATGTATAAATGCAGAACCATGTTCTCGTCGGTTTTGAATCCGACGAGACGGCTCTTATAGTCGTTTTCGTCATTTTTAACTAATGACTAGGTGGGACAGGAAATACAGAAGGAGTGAATTAACTTTATTGACTGTCTGTAAAATCTGTAATCTGTTGTATGAGCATTGAGCAGCAAATGGAGTGAATTATGAAAGCAGAAGATTTGGAAATATATTTCGAAGTCCTCTAGAAAGATTTTCTATTCTTGAATGTCCCTGTAAATTGAGCATTGCGCATACACTTGAAGTAATTAATTAACAAGGTAGTACAAAAGTAGTAATAAAAGTATAAACAACATTTTCAAGCATGACAATATAATAATACATGTTACAACTACTCATTGTTGCTGTCGGGAATTCCATAACTGTATTATTATACCCACTTTCCGGATTCAATTTGCCGTGTTCCAAATTTAATTTTTTATTAATCCAGACACAATTTTTATGAAAATAAAAATAACTAAAGAAGCTTGAATGGAATTGAAAGTGAAAATAATTTATTTCTATGGTTAAAAGTATTAAAATAGGTAAGATTTTTTTGAAAGATAAAAAAAATTAAAATTTTTCTTATTTTTTGCGGTTTTTGAATTTTAACAGTTTGACCAATCGAATTTCTTAAAAAATCGTCGAGACACACATTTTTCAATTATACTTTTAATAAATCATGTTGTGATTTTAAGTTGTTAGCATTGAAAGTTCCAGTTATTGTTTTAACTTGTTTTGTTAATTTTTTAAGAGATAATAAGATGATTATAATGATCAATAGTGTATGTTTCAGTTACAGTTTTAACCTCTTTTATTTACGTTTAAATAAATTGTGTGATTATTTTAAAGATTTACATGATATTTTTTTGACGATTTGTTATAGTTTTAGTGACAAACTAATATCATTAAATAGATCTAAAAGTTGCAGAAAAATTATTAAAATAACAATAAACAAGTTTAAATAAGCTACTCAGTCTTCCAAATATTTTTAAAAATCTATACTCGTAGAACAAAAAATTACAATAAATGTTCATTCAGTGAACTCCAACTTTCTATCTTTTGTTGCATGTTTTGGTGCTTCAATACTACAATGACAACTTTGAGATATCATCCAACTTGATGTAATCATCATATCTGCATAAAACATTCACTAACTGGGTTAAAACCATAACAACTTTCATTATAACTATCACACTTATGCTTAAAAACAAAGAGGAAATGTGCAACACATGCTAAAAAACAGTAACATTGATGTGTAAAACCATAACATTGCATTATAAAGCTATAACAAAGCAGAAACATGTAACACAAGTTATAAACCGTAACATTAATAGATAAAACCATAACCACACCTCTTAAAATTATAACAGTAAACATTTGAAAAAAATTAAATCATAAATATTCCGTTGAAGCTAAAACACTAACATTAATGCTTAAAATTGCAACAATATGTCGTATAACTATAACATATGAGCTAAAAATAATAATATGCAACTACTCAATATAAAATAAATATTGTAACATTAATGCTACAACCATAACAATGTATCTTAAAACTACAAAATTACTTTTTAAAACTATAACAAAGCACAAAACATGCAACACAAGCTTAAAAAATAATAATGCTTAAACCACAATAGTGCATCTCAAAACTATAACGATACTTCTTAAAACTATAAAAAGCAATAGCAAAAAATCGAATCATGAATATTATACCAGAGACTATAAACACCAATTGTGTAGCTTAAACCTATAATAATAGGTATTGAAACTATAACATTTACACTAAAGCAATAACATACGAAAATATTCAACACAAGCTAAAACCATAACAGTGATGGTTAAAACTATATCACCAGCTCTTAAAACCATAACAAAATACCAAATTGTGAAAATTGATTTTCACTGTACGGATTTCAGATCTGAAACCAGATTTGAAAATTCTAAATCGTAAAATCAGCAAAAAAATAAAAAATAAAAGGTCTAATTTCACTTCTAAATGAGGTTTTAATGAAACAAACGAGTTGAATTTGTTGATTTGAACATTTAACAACTAGAACTGAAAATTTGATGAAAATTCGGTGAAATTGAGAGAGATATTTGGCGGTGAAGTCGTGTTGGAGCACCATAATTTCTGACGAAAATGGATTTGGTGATGGTTCCGGCGAAGGGAGAGGGCGCCGGCGGAGGTGGTGGGGAGGGAGGAATAGAGAAAGAGGGAGTGGAGTTTGATGTTTCTCTCTCTAGGATTTTTGTAGAGGAAAAGATTTGTTGGGTTTTGTTAATTTTGTGTGAGAATGTGTTTTATTTGGGTATTTATATAAAGGCTTATAACTGGTTGGTAGTGTTTCTGACTGATTCTTTTTTGTAGAAACCGAATTTTCATTTACATTAGAAAAATCTTCACTTTTACTATACTTAATCTATTATGTATTCCATCCGTTCTTTTTAAAGGTTTATTTTTTATCGTTTCAAGAACTTTTTTTTTTAATTTTAACTTTTCTATCCTTGAAATTCACTATCTTTAATTTTTTAATTTTATCATTCTATTTCTCCCTTTCTAAAATTCATATAAAATTAACAGTAATGTTAAACGCATGATACGTTTTACTAAATGCAGGACACCTTTTAATATATTACAAAAAGACCCAAAAGTAGTGTAAATAGAAAATTTGGTCCCATATTTACCAAATATACCACAAAACTCCAGATTTTCACCGACTATATGTTCAATACTACACGGGTACTTTAAACAAACAAACAAGGAAGGAGAAGAGATGCCTTCAAAATATTATCCCGATTATGGCAATTACGGTGAATCCGAAGAGGTATTATTTAATTCTCATTGTCTTAATTTTATGTGTATGGTGTTTATTATAATGTTGTTGCGTTTGTTTATGTAAATGTCTAATTAATTCGTCAAAAAAAACACTTTAAAACGAAAAAAGACCAAAAAATGAACTGCATGGACGAGAAGCACGTTGCGGGTTGACCACAATGTGTGCCTGGCAGCCCCCAGGGCTGCCAGCGAGTCAGACTGGCAGCCTTAAGAGCAACGGACTGGCAGCTGTGAGGTCTGCCAGCCCAACAGAGGCTACATATAGTGTAAAAAAAAAAATATTAATTACTATATTGTGGATAGTTTGGACAAATTTTTTTTCGAAATACTAATATGTTACATTGTTTTAGTTGTGTATGCACTTAATTGGATATGTGTTTTATTTATTTCTAACATTGTTCTAATGTTTGGATTTGTTAGTGTAATCCATATGTGGATGAGGATAGATATCCGACGGATTCGGATGATGAAGGTACACTAAATAATGACAAACCAAGATACTTCATACCGGATCCGGAATTTGAAGTTGGTGATGATCGCATTTTTGGGGCGGGCTATGATGGTGTTGAGGAGGAGGAGGAGATTGAACGTGAAGACCAAAACAACTTGTTTCAAAATATGGGTGCAGTCGGTTGTAGAGAAGATGCACAACATGAAGTACAACATGTTTTTCACGTTGATGAGTTCAAAGAAGAACCGTGTGTATATTGGTTGTGAATGTAGTGGAAACTACCGTACTAGATCCACCATTGATAGAGTTGATGTGGTTCCCCGGACATCTAGTGGGACGAAGAAGAATGGTTGCACATTTCCATTGAAGTTGAAAAGAATTGGTGAGGGTCAATGGGTTGTAGAAACGACCAATGGTAAAGGCAAGCACAACCATTCTCTTGGTAGTCACACCAATTGGCATACATCGGCATCAAAGTTATCCAAAAGAGAGCATAAATATGTGGGTGAATTGTACAAGACCAAATTGAGACCTTTGAGTATCCTACAAATGGTGAAAGATAAGTGTCGGGATAATGTTAGTAATGTACGGCATGTCTACAATTCCATACAGAAAAACAAGACGACAGATATGGATGGGTTGAGCACGATGCAATACTTTCTGAAGTTATTGAACGATCATCATTACTTCCACT